>JAZGTK010006866.1:0-20162 GCA_036877625.1 Ambastaia sidthimunki | reverse complement strand
CTCCATGAATTATAATCCTTTAATCAAGTCGTTCATCTGGTCATAAAGCTGCAATATACGCTTGCATTATCTTTCCGTGAAGAAGGATGAGCATGATCTCAGAGACGGTAACCACGACGACCCTGACATCAACCCCTCCTCACATAGAGCTCTCAGCCTCCGTTAGCATTCAGTTTAATTGCCTCTTAAAAACCACAGCGCTGGCTCTGGAGCACAGACAGTCTGCTATTGACCCTAACCCGCTGCTCTGATGGAATACTGGGTTGAAAATGAACCACCTGCAGATACATGAGGAGCAACAGACCAAACTTCACACAATGCACAAGGTTTAAAGGTTAAATCTTCTCTGCTCATCTAGACTGTTGTTGGCTTGGGTTTAAAGGTGATTTTTTTTTTTTTAAATGTTATAAAAGATAAAGATAAAATACTGTACTTCTATCTCAGATTAATTGGAGAAAGAACTATACGGGTAGTCCATTCAGGTCCAGTATTAAAAAAACTGACACTATTTGTTTGAGCATTCCAGCTAGCCTGACATGGTAACATTGATTTAACCAATTGTGTATGTTAAATTTCATGAAAAGCATGGGTAAAAAGTTATTTTTTATTTTTTTAAGTTAAACGTTTGCCGTTTATTTTTGAACGTTCTTTTTCCGTCTTCCATCCACGTTATTAATTTATTTATATGAAAAATATTGCAAAACATAACTGTTAATAAAGCACCATAACTGCATAAAAATACACAGAATTTGGCAAAATTCACAGTGCCAATGTGCAAACTTGCTCTGTCCACTAGCATTGTCCCAAGGTATGTTGTAATATGACTGTCCCTTTGTACGATTTTTCTGTGCCTGATGCAATTATGCGCAATTCAATGTTTGGCCAAAATTACTGGCGTTTTAGGAGGGAGTCTGAAAATAGGCCAACCAGAAACAGAGGTGTGAGGTTTGACAAAGGCAGATATCTAGTGTCCAAACCAAGTACCAGTACAGCCTGGAGTATTTTTATAAAGCACTTGAACCCAATTATCTCCTGTCGCTTGTCAAGTGTCCACACGCAACTCCAACTACCAAACTTCAACGGCAACCTTCACTAGTTAAGGGGTTAATTGAATTCGTTTTCAGGGCATGTACCAGCAAAAAGTACCGAATCACAATTAAGCACACACTGGTTCATCTGGACCAGCCCCAAGTCAGGCAAAGATTGCCACAAAACTGATGGCTGCGAGCAAAAATGTGAAACATAACACGTTACATTTTTGCAAGAAGCAAAAAAAGCAGACAGTAAAGGTCAATTGGTGGTCTTGTCATTGCTTGCATGCGTTTGATGTGGGGTAAGACAAAAAAGAGGGTAAACGACAAAACGGAGAGAGAGAGAGAGAGAGAGAGAGAGATGCGGAGTCAATTGGGCGTATGTTGTCATTTTCACAGGGGCAGTGTTCAGTGACAGCTTATCTTCTCATTAAGATGTGACATTTTCTTTAACACATAAAACTCTTGTTATTCACATGCTGTAAAACATCTGCCCCGCGTTTGCAGGAGACAGGATGTGGTTGGATTGTTAATTCTGCCATGAGGTTATATTTCGATGATTCTCATGTGGTCATGTTAGTGAGGCAGACGTGATGAATATGACTGCCGTGCACCTTGGACTCTTAACACCTTGGACTGAAGTAAGTTTAAATTGCACCTAAATGTGGCAAGGCTGACTGATTATTAATGATCTAATATATTTTAATGAAGGGATAATTGCAGTTAAACCCTGACAGTGGCAGCCCACCATCTCCTCTGTTCTCACTCAGGGCTGCAGGGGTAGATGAAGAAACTCTGCATTTCTGATAAGGGAGAAGATGGAGTCGTATTATCTGGTAGATGGAAAGTCTCATTCACTGCAGCCGGGCCTGTCACGATTACATAACCGCATGATCTGGATTATTTGATCTAATTGCATTTATTTGGGATTATTGTGGACTTGAAACTTCAACATGAATTTTATTTATGTAGCACTTTTACAATGTTGCACTGTAGCAAAGCAGCTTTACATATAAAAAGATAGAAAACTGGAACATTATGAAATGTATAGAATATATGGAATTATATAAAACAAAATACATGATATTATTGCAGCTTTTGCTTTACTCATAAGATGTGTATTAGTTATACTAATTAGTGATACAATAGTTGTAATTCTTTAAAGAATAAAAAAATGACTGAACATGACAATACATCACATTTAAACCATTTCAAGAAATGGAGGCATGTCTTAAATACCCATTATTGCTTTCAAAAACTTATACTTTCCTCTGTGGTTTTATCAGATGTGATATGAAATACAATACAGTATTCCGTATTCATAGGTAGCAAAAAATAAATCATGATCTTACATTAGCAGATTACAAAAATACATGAAAACTATTGACAAGCACAAACTCTTAGTTGTGGTTTTTATTTGGACCAACTTTAAATGGTTTTAAACAGTTGTAGAATATTCCAATATTGTGGAAAAATCATCATCAGTATTATGTTACTGTAATTTCATGATTTTCCTAACTGAGAGTGATATTTAATTTTAACTTGCAGAAGTTCTAAGTCGAATGGATGCAAGCTTTGAAAAGAGAATTTTTTGGGAAGACAGCCTTATTCAAAACCACAAAGTACCGGGCGGCTCATATGCAAATCAGGATTCCGATGTGGAATATAAGAGCAGTGCGGATCCTCATCATGAGGGGATAAACTTGGCATCCTGATTAGTGGTGTGGAACTGGGATAAGCGCACAAGAACAGAGGAATGTTCCTCTCTTCGCATGACACAATACAAGCGTTCCGTGCTTGATGTTCGTTTAGCATGGCATTCAAAGCTGACTGCCAGCCTAATTAGCAGAGAGCTAATTTATTCCCAATAGTATTAATTTATGATAAGAGAGTATATGCCAACGCAAAGGAATGAAGTGCAATTCAAAGGACTGTCACCGTTCATGCAGTCACCATTCATTTCCGAGCCTCAAGAAATGTACAAAATCAGGACAAAATCCACATTATTGCTTTAGTTAATATTAAACACAGATTGATAAAAAGCATCCCCTCAGGACTGGTTATTTAATAGGTTTTAACTTCCTTGTTTGCACTCAAGGATGTTGTCATGTTGTCACGTAATTACGTGTTGCACAACATTTTCCCCCACAGGTCAGAAAGAAATGGTTTTGTGCGGCTAAATAATTATAATGTCTTGTGTCTAAAAGGGCCGCCTTCTGCATGCAATTAAGACCCTTAATAATGATGGAGAAGACTGGATGAGTCAACTTAGGTTTAAACAGGAAGTCTCCTATGAATTTTACAAGGCCATTACGCCAAGCAGTAATTTTAACCACAATGTTTGACTCGTATTTCTTATTTTTCCTGAGCTCAAAGGAAACGCAGGTCTAAGAAATTACCGCCTTCGCTCGGTTAGATCATTTTGTCATTGATGCATTTGTTCTGTTGCCATTTGACATCATAGAAATGAAGCAATATATTCTAAAAACGTTATACAATAACAATATTGCCGTGCAGTCAGTATGATACACAACTGTTATTAAAATGGCTTCACGTTCACTGGTATCTAATATTTTGCATCATGCAGTACATTTATTACCTATTTCGGACTTCTGGTCCTTTACTTCCTGTCGCAATCTTTCATCGAGTTGTTTGTTCGTATTTTTTCCGTCCCCTTGCGTACACAATTGATTCCATTTCGGTGAACGTCTTTTTCTGTTCTTCCCATTTTGCTGAGAAATCGATTTGCAAATACACACTGTCGCCCGGCGTCACCTGTCCAACAGCGTAAGGATGTGATAACCTCCATGACTAGTCCATCAAACCCTCATCCATCGGCAACATGTCAGCCAGAATTGGTTCAGTTTGGGAAACTCAGCCGTGAAATTCAGAATGACAAAATGCGGGAGGCCCGAGCTCGCATCATTGCCTGAATAAAGTCATCGTGGAGACCGAACTGTTGACCTCAGCGGGAAGAGATACTGTATTGCACAGAATATAATCCACTCACAGCATGCCGACTCCATGTTGGTCATTTGAAGTGGAGTTTTTCAGAGACATTGTTCTAAAGGGCTAAAACCTGTTTTCTTTCTCAAAGAAAACATTCTATACCCACTAATTTTTCTGTCATGCTCTCTGAGAAATTTGCATGCATACTGGACGACATTATGGGCAGTAACTGATTTTTGAAGTGGTTCACGGTACACTATGACATTCATTTATGTGAATGTATAAATGCACTTACATTCCACCATTTATGTAAATTTACTTCTCTCTTGATTTCCACTAATTTTAGAGAAGTGAAATGATGTGTGAGTTCAAATAAATATGGGAAATTGCACAGTGGAGTGTGATTAACTTGAATTATTGGACTGTGTCTCTGTATTGCCTCTTCTGTTCTATTAATCTATGTTGAAAACGTCTTTATATAATAGCTCAGATCATAAAATTTCTATAACAGACAAATGCAAATTACATTTCATTTGGGAAGATGTGACAACCAAGGAGTCAGAGTTTTGTTGGTATACCCTGTTGGCCCCTGCTGATAAATACTGTAACTACACCATCTGGCAGCAAAAAGCTTCTTTTCCACATTTGACAGCTATTCAGAAGTATTAGATAAAATTAGTTGCAAACAACATTTATTTTACAAATATTTCTGTTATGTTTTATCAATGCACATGTGCTTTTTTTGTGCTTTTAAGAGTCCTTGGGGAGATTTTGCTTTTATAGACGTCCTATAGAATACTCGTTTCTGATTGGTTGTGCTTTTATACACGTCGTATGGAATACTTGTTTCTGATTGGTCAGTTTGCAAATTTCACAGTCATATATTTTTATAAACACCATTAAACTGTTTATATTAAGGTTTATATTAGCATAATTTAAAATCTAATATTTCTGCAATTTGCATTTGTTTGTTTGCTAGCTAGCCATTTTGTAAGTGGGTAAAATATACAGCTATTTGCTAGTCATAAACCCCTCAAGCAAGATACAGTGAACTTTTCAACTCATTCCTACAGCCCCCTGTTCCAAAATGGTGTTACAGTACATGATTGACAATACATAACAAATGTTCCAATTATAGCTTATATAATGTCTCGCAGGTATCTGAATGAAGCAGTAGTCCATAGTGGCTGATTGTAAAGTGAAAATAAAGGCAGAATCTGGTGTATCCAGCAAATATGTGAATTTTGTGCATCAGGCTCTTTTTTAAAAGCTCATGACTCCCAGCGGACTTCAGTAGAACTGCTGCGCTCCAACCTCGAAGATTCTCAAACTGCAAACGTTGTGCAGATGCCAGCATGCTTCTGAGGACATCGCATTAGATCTGATGTTCTCCTGGGGCTGCGCTCTCTGTTGGTGTGCATCATGGTGCATGTCCGCGCGTTGGCTCGCAACACCATGAATCACCGATTCATGACAGGTCACTCTCTTATGAGCGCTGTGAGTCAGCAGTTTTTCTTTTTTTGTGAGCAGAAAAGTTTTAAAAGCCATCTGTGATCTCTACAGCTGCTGTAGCACATCTTTGGAATATCATCAAATGTGATGAAAAATGACAGCTTTGGTGTTTCGCTAAAAGTCTCAGTTCTCGCATTGACTGTCAATCGCAAACCGCAATGAGTTCAAAGCCATCGATTTAAGCCTCTTTATTTTAACACAATTTTATCACTTTTTCAGTCCAATAAGTTCACAAATATGTAAAAAGCTGCCGTTCTTCTGGGAGCATCACTGTTCTCAAGTGTATTGGTTTATTGACTGAGCAGATGATTGTGTAAAACCTCACGTGCTGATAAGAATGTGCATCTTTTGCTTTTTCTCAGATCCCCCCGCTGTGGAGCCGACATACCTGGAGATCAGACAGGGTCTGGGTCGTCCGTTCTCCCTGAGCTGCAGGGTCTTGCGTGCCCACCCTTCCAGAGTGCTTAAGTACGAATGGAAGCTGGGCACCAGATTGCTAACGATGGGCCAGTTCGACACCCGGGACGAGACGGAATATCATGTAAGGGCGCTCAACCGCGAGGGCTACGGGGCGTATACCTGTGACATCACCAATGAGGCAGGGGCCGGGCGGTGTACTTTCCTTGTTACAGGTAAGAAAATCAAAAATAACTTTACAATACATCTGTGGGTCTCAACCGGTGAGGAAAATGGGTCACAGGTCTGTTTTGATAGAGCTGTGAACGGCAGAGGAAAAAAACACTGGTAAATGTAAGTAATATATGCATGTTAATGTGGCTTAACTAGCAGAGCTAACTAGCAATGCCAGGATCAGGAACTGCAAGTCGCTTTGGATTGAAGTGTATGCCAAATGCATAACTGATGTTCTGTGTAGGAGGATAACAAAATAAATAGGCATAGCAACTTTTAAAAGGAAGGAAAAATGTTTCCCTTGACTGTTGATGTTGACATCAAAGGCTGCGCATCCAATCAAACTATTTTATTGCAAATTCAGATGTCACTTGATAACAGCTAGTTAAATTAGGCCGATGCCAATATAGACAGGTTGCATAACAGCCTTTCATTCTCAAACTATGTATTATTAATACATTTTAATGCTTGATTTTAAAATAGTTGTAAAATCTGTTTTGGTTGGCCAGCATCTAAAGGTAGGGTAGGCGGTTTTGAAGATGCTAGCAATGGCAAGCTAGCTGTGAAAGCATAAGATCCCACCCTACTTAAAGAGCGCATACACCCCTCAACACTTGCTTGCGTACAACGCTTGACAGGCAGTCGGTCCCAGTGTAATACTTGGATGATCATTTTATGGTCCTGCACCTTCCACAGAAGATTTATGAATATATTTAGACCAATTTACTTGGTGATTGCTATCAGGATATGAATAGACTTCTTAACCAGGATAACAAAAAATGCTTCTTGGAAGAAAATCGCCTACCTTGCCTTTAATGCCCAAAGTAAACTTTGGCTCTTGATGCAAACCCAGTTGAGAACCACAGGTTGACAATACAATTGTACCATCACTGATTCTGTTAGACCATTGAGACACATCACGGTTTAGTTTTATACGTTTACATTTAATGATCTAGAAATATTGTTGACATACCCTGTTATTATTTTTTTATTTTACTGCCTATTAAGCAGATCTTGTTTTTTGCCCTCTAAATATTGTCTTACATGTAGACTCTCACATTCTGTCACAAGCATGCAGTTTAAACCTCGTCATTAATACGATGAAATGCAAATCTCAACAGCAAGCATTTAACTAAGAGAACCACTTAACCACAGAAGGAATATAATTGTGGAAAACACATTTTTTAGCATTAGGGAAGCTTTCACTAATGATTCACAAGCCACTTGTGTTTTTCTTGGAGGTTCAAAACTCCATATCTGGGACTTGCCGGATGTCTGTTTTGGCACTGATAAATCCAGTCCACAGTGTCACCTGGAACGCTGGGTTTAAGCCACAGAGCAATTTCTCTTTGATTTCGTGCCATCACATAAGCAGGCCGATCTCATGCCTGCTACCCCACCAGACATTCATGTTTAGCAATAGGAAATGCTAGCTCGTGATTCTGCCCTCCCTGCTTTTGAATATTCATGGCTGAAATCCCAGCTGGTTGATGAGGCATCCTGGACCAGAGGAGAATGGGGGAGATGAGATACCTGCTTTCTGGTGCATAGGTTATTCTTGGAGATGTTCAGTCTTAATCATTTAATTTGCATTGACAATTTCCTTCTCTGTTCAGTAGGCATAAAAGAGGATTATATCACTCATATCCACTCTCCTTGCATCTCTCTCTCTGTCTTTTTCTCCTCCATGCACTTCTGTAGGACATGCTGAAGGCCATTATTTCACACAAACCACGCATCTGTGATGAGCTTCTGCTCGCTGAGATGCAGGAACGTGCTGCCACCTCTGCCTGACTCGAATCTCTCATTTATCGTTGTCATCATACGGGTTTTTATGATGCAAGCAAGCAAACCTCACATCGAATCCATTTTATTGGAGGTTTAGCTCTCGTTGTATCACAAAGCAGACTTGAAAAAATCAGGAAACAAAACCAAATCTGCAGAAAAACAGCCGAACGTTGCGCCGACATCGGCTTTTGCGTGGCGCTTGAACAAATGGCCAATGCATCAAATTGACATTTCACTTTGTCAAAGCAATGTGCAAAAGATAAACGTGTTAGAAGATAAATAAGCTGGAATTTCCTCTGTCTCAGAATGCATTTCAGATGTGGACGGCACTCAGGAATGTAAGTAGAACAGGGTTGCCAATTAACACAGGAAAAGAAAGTTCAAAGAGTTGAGAGAATGCTTTGGAACCTGTTCCGTGTTTGAGGAACACCAGGAATGCACATCATTTACCCAAGGTCTTTCTGCTTGATCTTTGAAACATGACTTAGATCTGCATGATGGGTGAAGTCTAAGACAACTAGTGAACATGCTTTTCTTTTGCATTTATTTAAAACCTAAGAAATAAAATTACAAATTATTAGCATAAGAGTTTGATTAAAAAGCGTTTCTTACAGTTTTATTAGTAGTTGCATTAATGGATGCCAGGAAATGTGACCTTTAGTACAAAGAAGTTAACACCATCACCTTTTAAATGTGCACAATTAAACAGTGACCTAGAAATAGTGTAGAATCTTAAATAATTCTTCTTTATCTTGTCACAACTTTCCTGTTTTTCAAAATCCCAAAACTTTATGTGTATATTTTTAGGTTTAAATAAAAATAATAATCCTGATTTTCAAGTGGTCTTATACCCTTAGATCCCACTGTACATATAAAGATACAGTATTATGCACACAAACACGCATGTATTATGGATTAATGTTTGTCAGGAGCATGTGAGTGTACCGGATCAAAGGTTTGTGCTTAAAAGGATGTCTACATCTCATTTATAGACTAGGAAGGAAGTCGCTTTTAGAAGTCTTGGCTGTTCCAAATGCGGGAGCTTCTGGGTTTCATTTGCCAAGTGACAGCTGATTCATGCAGTACTGTCTCTCTCCATCCCAGGCTGATTTAAGAGTGATGTGTTTACGGCGCTTCTGTTTTTTTTCCTCTCCACCTTCACTCAAGCATCGATTCCCAGAGGAGTCGAATTTATCCCTAAGCCTTAAGCAGAGTAAACTCGATGGACCCATTAGCATTGCCTGTAGATTTTTTCTCCCTCTTAATAAGCCAAGGATAAAATAAATGCCGTTGACACTCTTTATCCCTGACCTGCAGAGATCAGCACATTTACCTCCACCTTTCCTCGCTCTTCATAATATATCCCTCAAAGACTTTTCAAGCAACCTTCTGTGAAGAACAGGGGCTTCTGGGTGGAGAGGTTTGTCTGAATGAAGATTTCTGTCCCTATTCTGTTGATCTTTTTATTTAATGAGCTTACATTTTCTGTTTGTGTTTTTTAGGTTTTTGCTAATTATATATCTGTTCATTTATACTTTGATTCTTGTTTTCTTTGTTTTTTTTAAAGCTTGGCAGAAACAGACAAGCCTGGATGATAATCACATTTTTTCCTTTTAATATTTATTTTCCACAGGCTTGTCAGCTTTCAGCAGATAGAGATTTGAGATCGCCTAATGGCCTTGCTTTGTGGTTCTGTCTGCTTTGAAGCACTGATGGAGAATGTTCTTTCTTTCAGCCATTTTCCACCAGGAAAGCTTTTTAATCACATACACGATATCAGCTAGCATTGCTTCAGTGCACCGGCCGCTTGACCTCCCGGTCTTACCAGCGGACTGGAGATGTATTTATTAATGATCCAAAAATACATGCAGCGCATAATACTGAGACACTTTTCCATGAATTTTCCATGAAATCAAGTTTACTAAGCTGGGATTTAGTTCCATTTAGATCAAACAGGCTTTTTGCTTTTTCAAATGAATATAAAAATGAATTCTTTTATTTTCAACCTTTTGTTCAAATTATTTATCTGACAGACCTCGTCTGGTAGCCTCTAAATGTAGTAGAACTAAGAAGGACAAATTCACTAAATGCTTTCACCACTTCTCTGTATTCTACTGCAGAAACCTGCGTCACTAACCAGCCATGATCCGGTTTAAACGGGTGCTGCACTTGACCATATACACTGCATTTAAATCACTTATCAGTTTTTTAGTGCTTCTACATAAATTAGTCTAATTATTATTTCAGCACCTTATTCACAAAAGTCAGTGCCGTTTGTTTGGCCATTAACGTTGTGCTAGTAACATCTGCAGAAAGCAGCTATAAACTAAATGTTAAGGTGTTTTTGTTTTTAATGGACACGAGATGGAGAAACAACTTTAAACCAGCACTCAAACTCGGTTTACTTGTAACATTTCTGCGTGATATGTCAGGGCTTTACCCACAAGGCTGTATTTCTGCCAGCTGAGATTTCTTTAAATTAATGTTTGTGTATTTTCTGTTCATTTTGACAGCTGTAATTTATCAAATTATGATCAAATGATGGAGAAGAGCATTATATCCGGCTTACATCCAGAAGTGCAGCATGGACTGCATTATTTTGGCATTTTAAAGAGCTGATTCAGGTTTTAGGTTTCCAACTAAGTATGGCAGATTGTGGCAGTCAGATACATCTTCAACAACCCTTGCACCCACAACCGGCCTGCCAGATGGGGAATTGCACTGTTCAAATTGCGTTCGGCACGGATTTTTTCGTCATGTTTGCGTTGTTGCCTGATTTGCATAATTCCTATAGCCAATCGGATGCTAAAACAACGACGACAGCATGTGCAAATAACAAACAGCGCTGTCAGCCCAGCACAATTTGTTCTTTGTGAATTTTCCCAAGAATATTTCTGATGACGAATCAGTCTCCCAACAAACAGGAAACAGGGAAACAACTTGGAAATCTTCCCATCTGGCTGAATTTGTTTGTTTTACATTATAAATTTGTATAAGAATATCAGACAGGACAAAGCAAATAATTAGCCAGTGTTGGATTTACCTTTGTTGTGTGGATAGAAATTTAGATTTCTCTAAAGTGATTTAGTGAATTCACAGTGAAAAATGACAATGGCAGTTTGTTCTGTTTCAGGTAAAGCTTATCCACCCGAGTTCTACTATGACACCTACAGTGCGCTGTGGCAGAACAAGCCTCGCGTCTATGGCTTCAAACTCCAGTGGACTCAAATGAATCCCGGTGCTGTCGACCGTATCATGGCCTATCGACTCGGTATCAAACAGGTGAGTCAGACTGGTCACTTATTTAAAGGTTTTGATGTCAAGTTACATAGAAAAAAGTTCTAGAACGTTTTTCTTGTTCTGTTTGCTATATTTTTGAATTTGTGCCAAACTTTAAAGACACAGATTTTTAGTCTTAGTCAGGTTATCGTTTTGTACGATACTACAAACTACAGTGCAAAAAAAAAGTATGCTTTCTACAGTAAACAGATAAAAAAAATGTTAAGAATGATATATGTACAGAATTATGGTGATAGATAGAGAAGACAGACAAACAAATACACAAGTATTGTACTATGTTTGGGGAAGTACAACATCTTAACAACTACTTGCACCTGCTTGTCTGTGAAAAAGGCTAAGAGCAGGGCTGTGCTCATTGTAGATTGTCATATATAATTGTTTGTAGACTCAGTGTTGGGGAAAAGCATCTCTGTTGTTTGTGTAGAACCCATGCAAGTGGTACATCTGGCATGTGTGCAGAACGATCCACAGAATTACTTACAAAGGAACACAATGTTTCTGAGGCTTCTTGAATTAGAACTTTAATGGGCAACATAGGATTAGTCAGGAAACAGTAT
This sequence comes from Ambastaia sidthimunki, assembly GCA_036877625.1. NCBI lineage: Eukaryota > Metazoa > Chordata > Actinopteri > Cypriniformes > Botiidae > Ambastaia > Ambastaia sidthimunki. The sequence continues at coordinate 8,395 of JAZGTK010006866.1, read as the reverse complement.
TAAGAATCATGAAAGACGTTTATGGCTGTTGTTGATGTAGTTCATGTCAGTGAAACAGATACGTTCTGTTTATTGAGTCGGGTTAATATTTGTGGAAGAGCTTGAGCGCTCTCCAGTGCGCTGTAGCTACTGTTCTGCCTCGCCGCATGTGGTCACGCAGAGCAGGGCGATTGTCAATTACGAGTCATCATCGCTCTGTTTTGTCACCCTCTCCTTCACACTTCCTCTGCTCAGCTGGAATGGCAGCCTCCACGGCCATTTATAATGACATCACATGGGGTGATTTATTCCTTGTCAGATTCGCCTTTGCTGGTGGGCGCCTACTGGTGCTCAAAGTCAACGCAAAGCACACGCAGCACGTTTTTGCATGCTATCTTGTCTTATTTTCCTTCCTCATTTCCGTTTCATTTCTCCCTTCCTGTTTCTCTCAGCCTTTTTGCAGTTTCCATCAATATCAGCACATTACTCGTCTTCTGGGATTGCATGATTCGTAATGTTTACAGACAGTGGAACATATTTTAGACACTCTTTTAGACACTCTTTTTTTTTACTCTCGGGGGATTGTTGAGTTTGAGAAGTTTGTTTTTGAGTCGTAACTGTGTCTGGGTAGTTGACGCATAATGTGTGACTGTCTTGTTATTAACATTAACACTTCAGGTTAAATAGAAGCACTGTTTTGAGGCCATCACATGCTAATATATTCTTGTGCTGACAACATTGACTTTTAGCAGGTATACCTTTTTAACATTTACAGTCTATGTCTTTTGAGAAAATGCACCTTAAATACTGATGACTCATACTGCACTACACAAGTTTTTGTCCAATCAAATGCTCTCTAGAATGAGAATGTGCCTCCCCCTGTAACCGACCAGCAAGTAGTGAAACATGTTGTGGTTCATTTTGTGGTTCATTGTACTGTGACAAGCTTATTTGCTGTTAAAAAAGGAATAAGCCCCCGTTGTGTTCAACTATTTTGTTTTAATAGGCAATACAAACAACACAGGATAGAAAAGTGTGCCTGTCAAACAGTTTCGTGTTTTTTTCACCATTTTTAATCATGCTTTTATTTGATTTATTGTTTTAAACGTTTCAAATGACAATTTTTTTACAAAAGAAGACTGAAAAGTGAATGCTGTCTTTGAATTAATATGAGCTGAATCCATAAAGACTGCATGCATTAAAATAATAAAAGAATTAGCATAATGCCGTCTAAAATCATTTCTAGATGCAGTACAGCATGTCACCGCAGGACATGTCAAAAAGTATTTTGTGTGTGTGTGTGTGTGTGTGTGTGCGTGCGTGTGTGTGCGTGTGTGCGTGCGTGCGTGTGCGTGTGTGTTCTATTGGACGGACTAAAGAATCGGATAATAATAACACTTCATGTATCTCAGAAAGCCCATGTAGCTATCGATTTCCTCCATTGGTTTTGCAAATAAAGAATATGATGTTTTCAGCAGAAGCTGATTTTCTTTAAAACATTACAAGCCTGAAAAACAAAGACTACCCAGGACGATCCTTGTTCACCATTATTCACCAGCACTGTCACGTTTATCAAAGCTATTTGATTCATTACCATTAAAAGAGAAATAACAGCACGTTATTTGCACTACAGAGACGAGTCATTGTACCATCCTTGATGACTTAGCAACAGAAAACACACCTGGCACAGCAAAGAAAAGTCAAAAACAAGAGAAGGGGGCAGAAAACTAATTAACAGCTGCGTCCGGTGGGACAAAGCTGCCGCAAAAAGATAAGCTTTACAGAAGAAATCTGGCTGCGTGAACGACTGCGCGGGTATCTGTCCGGGTGTTCGTGTGCGCGCATGCACGGGTGGGTGTGCAGTTGTGTTTCGTGCCTGGGGTGGGTGATGATTGACTCATCTGTTCTGATCATGATGGAGTGGTCTGGCCCCTTCATTAACGCCTTATATTCTTTCCACGCAGCTCTTTTTGTTCGCCAACTGTTGTTCCGTAGTTTATTTGTTGTGTTTAACACAGCGCTTTTGCTCCTACGCGCTCATCCATCATGCGTCTCGCCTGGTCACCCGTCGACGCAAGCGCTTTGAAACTTTCCCAAGCTCGGTTGCATTTTGTGGGCTCTTTAGCATTTAGGATGGTGGCATTTCCAGGACGCGATAGGCATGTGAAGTTGACAATCCTAAACAAGAAGGTTTACGGGAGTGCGCACTGGCTAAAGGAGACACTGCCATCCAAACATATTAGGCAGTGCTTCAATGCCTCATCCCCGGGACGGGCGATTTTACTGCAGGGGTCTGGCGTGTTTATGAATCCCCTAGGAATGAGATTGCTTACCCTGGCTTTTTATAGCCTTTACTATATTAACAGTGTTGAGACTGCTAGAGCACACAGTGGTATACATGAATACGTACTGGAAGGAGAAATTATCTCAATTTTCTCCCAGACGGCAATGAACAACTGCATTAACCAGGTCTGTTTCACAGCGATAAATAGACATTAAGCGCAGTTCTTTAAAAAAAGAAACTAACAATGCGCATCTCGGACGCAAAATGACGCGCTTCAATGTAAATGTATGTGTTTTCTAGCAGCGCATTAGAAATACTGCATACTGTATGCGCAACATCCAGTTCATGACATCAAACAGTTTTTGAGCCTTTTATTCAAACACCCAGGAGAAAATCAGCAACAGTGTCCCTTATATTACTTTCACAACACTGCAGAAGTAAAACCTCTGGATTTTGCATTATAATAATAACATTGCACACAACCATTTGACACCCGACAGTGTTTGTCTTAATTCATTGCTTAAATTAGTAAAATTAGGAGATGAAACTTCTCAAAACAGCATGAAAAACACTTAAAGATACGCAGACTGTAAATTATTGGAGAATTGTGAGTTTAAAGGCACCGTCATTCCATTTATTTCAAAGTGTATCGCCATCTGAATTATTGACTAACCAATTGTTGAATGGCAGGTCAATCATTGTTGCACATACCTGCTCGGTAACATTTTAAAATAAGATTTCATTTGTTAACATTAGTTAACTACATTAGTTAACCTGAACTAATAATAAGCAATCCTTGTACAGCATTTATTAATATTAATGTTAATATTTGTCTGTTGTTAGTTCATGGTGTATTCACTAATGTTAATGAATGAAACCTTGTTGTACAGTGTTGCCCTGTATTCTGCCTTGTATGTTTAAATTTTTCTGGGCTTGTGGTGCTTGTAAAAGTCATCTTAACTTATGGGATATTCTTTAAGGTTACAACTCTACGCTGCCACAAGTTGGCTGAGCTTTACATTTGCAAATGTTATAAAACATTTTAAAATGATTCATATTTATTTAAAGAAAATTTTCTCTAATGGAAATTAAATTTCTTTAATGATATTGTTTTTAACTCACAGGCTAGAAAAGAAATGAATTTAAGCCTCTTTTATTACAGCAGTTTCCATTCAACATTGTGTAGTTTTCTAAGCATGTTAAACACATTTTTACATAAAGCTCCCAAATCCATATTACAAAACTTGATTTCTTTTAAATTAAAGATAGTAGACATAAACCAAATTTGTCTCCTTTAAAGTACACAAGATGTTTAGTGTGGAAAATGCTCATGTTGTTTCTCGTTTCAAATCCTTTGTTAATTTGATACAAGCTCAATTCATTTCAGTGTGACTGAGGAAAGGTTTGGAAGGGGCTTTTATTTAAAATGACTGTTAGCACTGTTACACTTATCACAAGTGAATAATCTGTAATTATTAATCAGTGCACAATATTAAATGAAGGCATGAACCACATGTAGGATGACAGGTGACAGCATCCGACCGCTCGGCCTTTAGTTGCCACAAGAAACTGCTGTAGCGTGTTTGAAATTGCGTTCCTGCTGTAACTATGTCATCATATTTCTGCAATGTTTCAACAGCATTGTTAGAATCTTTCTATTGATCACACTTTCCATTCAGTGCAAAGATGAAGCCTTTTACCCTGGGCTACCCTGGGATTTTCTTCCACATTCTCCTTTTAACTTTTAAGCTGTGAATGCGCCTCCACCTCTTTTAAGCTTCAGGTAAACCGAGTACAGTTTTACCAATTTAACTGGAAATCTGTGTTTTTGTGTGCTAAATTACTGCCTCTGTATATTCACAGTTACTATAAGTAAGCTTATCCATAGGTTGAATTCTTAAGGAGGGTAAACACTGTTACAACTCCAGACACTTTGTGGCACTTTTGAAAGATTTCTCTGTGCATTTAAGCAATCTAGAATGACAGCTTTTGGTTCAGCAGATGGCATGAGTTTGGTGGGGGGCTAATTGTAATGTTTAGCTGGAAATTGGCTAGCTTGTTCAACAATTGCAGACAGGTCCAGTTCAAAACTTTTAAGAGCCCTCTCTGAGAAAAAACAGTGTTTTGGGACAGGAATTGCACATTTTAGCCTTAAGTATGATTACATTTCTGAGCCAAAGAGTGACGTGGTGTGGTGGTTAAAACTAAAGGCTGGTAATCAGAAGGTTTGTCCCAATGCAGAGCGAAATCCCTTTTGTCCCTTTTGTGCATTATGGTGATATCACATGAAATCCATTAGCATATATTCCATGTAACAATTAAATTCCAAACTGAGTCGCATTGTGTATGGAATCCCAAAGTAAGGGCAACCCTTTGCCTCAAATCCCTACCCTCAGTAGTGAACATAGCAGGGCGCTCTTATCAAATCTCTCCCCCACATGACTTCCTCTTTTCCCCTCTAGTCTCAAACTCCATAGGGCACGCGCTCATAATCCCTCCGTGACTTAGCAATTGTGTCACGCACACACATCAAGGTTTTTGCACACTTCAGTCCAATTTCAAAGTCACACAATTTGTGCACTTCCATGCACACTGTTGCACACTAAAGCAGCCGCTGATTTGGCACGTTGACAGTGATGGTAGGCCTTGTTTCAACACCATAAATTGTTTATTTCGAAAGGATGTTGTGTTAAAATACAGCTCCACTTTTACGCTACCATAACAGACCATAATAATATGAATCTCCATTGCAATAGAGGATTTGTGAAGGTACAGTAGCCACGTACAGTAGCACTTTTACAAACAGCTCTTTGCAGTCATAAAGAAGTCCCGTAGGCTAATCCAAACACTCACTTAACATCAGCGCATGGTCATTCAGTGGAAAGATACTATTTACGTTATGCTAAATAAGGCGTTTTACAGTACAATGTCCTCTGGCCGGTGCGTGGGCTATAGGTAGCATAAAACCTTATTTACAAATGAGAGCTCTTTACTATTATTGTGCATTATAACAAAATAAGTCTTGTGTGAAGTCTTATTACTGAGGGAACGCCGGAGCAGTTACAGTAATGTAAGTTATTCATATTTTGTGTGCACAGGTGTGTGTGTGTGTGCTAAACTTTAAGAATATTGTAAACTGGATTTTTCTGAGGCCTGTCTCTCTTTTAAAGTTTAAAGTAAACACATTTTTCACAGAATAATATATCACAGCAGCTACACTGTTAAGAAAAACCAGTAGTAAGAACTGTGTACAAATTTAAGTCTCATAAATGTTAAGTAGGGCAACAGTTCCTGGTTTATTTAGATTAAGTGGTTCTGATTCAGTGAGTCACATGTTAATTTTGTGAGTGAATGAGCCATTTTAGACAAATGAGTTTATCTGTTGCTCATTTTTGAGTTATTTTAATCAATTCATTAAACTAAACAGATTCATTCATTCTCTCTGTCTATTCACATTCAATTCACATTCAGAGGATAATGAAACCAAAACAACAAGAAAAACATTTGGTTTGGTTCTATTATTTTATATATTTTAAAGCGCTGCTTCTGAATAAGAACCATTTTGCTCTACCAGCAAAATATCAACAGGGGTTTTGCAGTCGTATGATTCTTAAATGCTTCACAAATGCGGCAGATACGAACTGACATTACATGCAAATGAGGAGCATAAATGAGATGCCAGTTTTCATTGCTTGGCTAGATTTCCATCTGTTGATTTGATAACAGGTAGTAGAAAGCACAGCCTTATATTTACTGACTGCGTCCTGTACACTATACCTCACATCATAACTCACAATATAGAGTTAACAGTGCTTTAGTGAGCATTTCACAATAGAAATTTAAGGATATATGTGGTTCTGTATACAGAATCTGCCTTAAGGAGAGGATTTAGCACTGTGGGGTAGAAGCACTTAAATTTGCATTAAAGAAAGTTTGGGGTTTATTTTTTGAAGCGTGCTGTTTTGTTATAGATCAGCATAGTTTCACCTTTGAGCCACATAAGCTTTATTTTTAACGTTTTTACATTTAAATTTGCATTTAGCAGATGCGTTTATCCGAACGTTATGCATTTTATTAGACCGTGTGACTCATGGGAATCGAACCAACAACCTTTGCGCTGCTAGCACAATGCTCTACCAGTTGAGCTACAGGAACAAGCATTTTATATTTTATATTTGGTTTCGCTTATGAAGCCCACTGTTGTAGCTATGCATTGTTTTACCTTTAACCTTGTTCGTAATTAAGCTGGCAGTTTAAATAATCAGATTCTTAGTATATTAACGCTTGCAAAGAGTTTTTTATTACCTTTTCTTAGGTTGCCCCCAAGTATGCACTGAGAACAAAATCATCATAATGTGCTTTAATTGCTATGGTTTGAATTGCAAATCAGCATTTTTTTAATCTTCGATCAAATACTAATGAGCTTCTTATTTTCACAAAATATAACATTCTTTCTCCCATGTGGAGTCGATGTATCTCGACGCACAAAAGTGTTTAGGTTGGAATTTGCATGAGGCCAGAATGTCTTGTTCTCTTCATATCACCCCCCCCAAGCCCAACCCCTTCTCTGCCGCCCGTCTTTATACAACAAGATTTGCTGAACGATGACATGAATGAGAAGTGAGCCCAGTTGCCATAGCAACAAGCCATTTTACCTCCGACCGGCAACATATATTACAATGCAGAACAAAAAAAGGTATAACAAAAATGAGGCAGAAGTACTTAGATGAGAGGAGGTGAATCGAGAAGTTTTCCAGTGTGTTTTGTACTAGAATCACGAAAACAGCTGTTATTTAGTGACTGTGGCACCCTGACTTATATAACCAGCAAGTTTCAGTGACACTGAGAGATTTGATTTGGCCTTTTCTTATATTTGTAAGAACAGTGAACGATGTTGATTTAGCAGCTCTGTAGAAGTCTGGGATTAAAATGTAACCTAATTGTCCTTCCGTGTGCCGGTAAATGCTTGTGTCGCTACAGCTTAAATGGGGTTTGTTTTTCCTGCGCCTGCAACTGGATTACTGAGAGACTTCCACTTCAAAGGTTAACTCATATTTGTTTTTTTAATTAACTTCTGTGTTACGAGAAAGATGTTTCTCTGTTTCTCGGACTAAAAGTGGCCTGAATTCACCTCTCTGATGCTGGTATTTAAATAAAGGTCATCTTCAGAACAATGGAAATGTCAGGATTGTACATAATGCATTCTGCCCAAAATACACATTGTGCTTATATGCAAGTATCATAATTGTGCTCGGTTGGATTCATAAGCAAAACTTGTTGCCAAAATCACAACAATGCCAAGATTTACCGAAAGGGGAAAATACGTGCAGCGCAGAGCACAGATGGTTTACTGAGGCGGGAAACCAGGGGAAACTCAGGCACTGTTTTCTGAACCCTAAAACTATGATAATGAGAAGCTGATGAAAGTTACATTATAAAAATATAATAATGTTCCTCTCTGGAGTGACCTCAGAGGAAGCCTTTGGCGTCTAGCCTCTGCAGATTGCAGAACTTTGCTTTACCTCGTGCTGCTGGCAGCTTTGCCTCATGTGCCTCAAAGAAAAGTGTTGTGATGGAGCCTGTCGCAGTGTGTATTTTAGCAGAATAGATTAAAGGCAGAAAAAGAGGTATCATGTGCTGGTCTGTTTTGCCAAATGCTGCTGTTGTAAGTTTAATCAAGCAGTCAAAAAGTATAATAGCTGGATTTAAAGGGACAGTCCACTCCAAACCTGTGTTATTGTTTAGTCAACCTTATGCCATTTCAAATCACCCCAGTTGATTTTCTTTTCTTCTGTCAAGCACAAAAGAAACAATTTGGAAGAATTGTACTGGTCAGCCCTGTAGTGCAGTTGCAAGGAATAGTGACTGACGCTTTCAAGCTTAAAAACTGATTCAATGGTGGCAACAAAAGTATATTAAAATTATCTATAACTCATGCAGTGTGTTCCAATCTTCTGAGGCTTGGCACGCTCATGAGGTCTCATGAGAGAAGCAGTGATGTCTCATTTGTGAACGAATCGCTCGTTTGATTCAGATCTCATCAATGGTTTGGTTGTTCCAGTTCAATGAATTGGACTGCATGAGTCATTCATGAATCAGACATCACAGCTTCTCTCATAGACTCTCATAAGG
>JAZGTK010006865.1:0-20163 GCA_036877625.1 Ambastaia sidthimunki | reverse complement strand
TGCGATATATGCATGAGCAAATGTCTCTGTTTGGCCCCATAATTTAGGACACATACAGTATTTTACATACATTCTGTGCCTGTCTGGCACTATTTTTTCCCTCACACACTAAAATGCAGAACATAAAGCCGGTCATGGGAATTATCTCAAATTTACCATAGAGAGGTAACACAGATGCTGACACACTTGGCAGCGCCTGTCAGCTGTGTCTTCTGTAAATCTGGAGCGTTGCTGCTTCTTCTTGTCAGCGTGAGACTCGCAGTGTGTGCCGTAACGTGCAGACAGACGCAGCCCAGCCTCAAACAGATCCCTGCGCTGGCTAATCTCTGCATCCCTGAAAAACATGCACCAAAACCTGTACTCAAGATTTATGAAGTGTTTCTGTGGTTTATCCTCAACCAACATGTACTAAAGAAAACCAGAGACTGCCTACTTTTTCAGGAGCCTTTTGGAAATATTTTTCCTATTTCTCTAATGAAAACTTTTCAATAAAGAGTTCTGAAATATAAATCAAAGCCACCAGCTCTGAGAAGAAACAACAATATTACAAACTTTGATTGAAAGCAAAGAGGTAATTGAAAATCAGAGACAGAAGATATATCAAAGTATTTCAATAAACAGCATATTCCATGAAGTACTGCAAATTACTGTATACAATCAGAAAAAGAATTACAGTAATATATAGTTCTTTTTTAAAAGACTTAAAATTAAAATTTAATTAATTTTTTTAAAATTAGTGAGATTTTTTACTTCTGTTGAGCTGGACTGAAGCCATTAAGTCATCGAAGAAAAGAAATGAGATTTTAGGAGAAGACTATGGCCATTGATGCTTAATGCTAAACGAAACAAAACAAACTTTTCAATGTGTTTCAAACTGACAGTGAAATCTACCTGAGGTCCTTGATGAGAACGGAGACTGAATTCTGGAGCTGTTTGTTTTCCCGATCAAATGTTGCAATCTGGTAGATCAGTTTCTCTGTGGAGAAAGGCTCCTCTATTCGACGCCTTTTAAGATCCTGCACAGCAAATACGATACACAAGCGTGACAGTCAGAGGAACAGCCACGCTCATGCAAGAAACAGGAAAAACCTCACCTACAAAACTACAACTCAAATAGCGTTAAACCAAGCCAAGTTCCAGCTGACTTTGTCCGTCCGTGCGTCGAGTCTCACCTTAGCTGCCTCGTAGCCCAGTTTCATCCACTGGGGGGTGGCGAAGTGTACAGTCTCTGAGACACTGTAGCCACAACACACCTTAGACACAAAGGTCCCTGGGAAACATACCATGAACTGACCGCTCTGTTGCACTGTCCGGTACACTTTCACCCCCTTTGCACGGAGCACCTCCGGAGAAATCTGTGGCAACAGTAAGTCCACACCAAAACACACATTTGCAGATTTGTTCTCTTCAGTATATTTTGTGAAAAGTGCAGAAGTCAAACCAACGTCTTTCTTTTACCATAATGTTCCTCTCTAGCATCTCCAGGCCTGGCGTCCCATTAGCCTGTAGCAGTGTGTGTACTATTTTGTCAAGTTTCGATGTCTCTTCAGCTGGAATACAGTACCTTGAGGAAAGAGGCGGATTTACTCTCAGATGCTGTATGCTGTTTTGGTTGATTGACTTTCTACCAATTTATACAACGTAAACCTGCTGCGATATCACGGAAGTATGTCTTTCATTAATGTTACGCAATTAATAATCTCTTACCAAATGCAATCAGCACCAGTGTGTAGATAATCTATATACGGAAGGCTGTTTTGGTCCCGACACCAGCATGAGGTAGAAAAGACCATGCCTATGTTCAGCCAGGGTATGGTCACTCCTGTAGAAAACAAGACATGGTCAATATTAAACATTAAACTGACAGCACACAGATCAAAGCATACACAGTTTTAAATGATCAAGTACTGTGCAAATATGATTCTAGCCTTGATCATAAAGGATTTATTGCATGTATTCAAGTTTAGAGAGGGATGTTACCTGGCACAGCACCAAGATGACGTAAGATGTATCCTGAGTTATTGGAAAGGACATTTAGATTCCACCCATGCCTTCAGTTTAAGACAAACACATTAGAGGCATGCAAACAATACTTGTATGTGTAAGTTAATGTTAGCATTAGTTAATATCACAGTCAATATTAAATCATGTTCATTTTTATTTTATGATTAATAAGTATATGCTTATATTAGATGTTGCATCATCTGGCATAAATGAATAATGAACAAAAGTTTATTCATAAATTATTAAATAAATATTTAAAAATGCTGTAAAAAGAACTGTTTATTGTTTGAGATTCCTAATGCATTCACGTTAATGACAGAACCTTATTTAAAGTGTTAACTTTTTTGGGAATCCTCAGCTTTAGCCCTTACTTTGAAAATGGCTCAGACTTGCCCACAGGAAATCCACTCCCATGAGTCTTTGTGTCAACCCTCCCACAATGCACAGCAACATGGCTTTCTTTCTCCTCAACCAATCTCCAGTACTCTTTCTGTAGTGCAGAAATGGACATGCAAACACCCTTGATTCCTGCTTGTGAAAGAAAGCTTTGTGAAAATGGCTTGTTAACATAAATATGTACCTCGATTTCAGCAGTATCTGGCTCTCTGCTGAAGCACATGTTCATGGTATTCCTGGACGCTCTGTAGAAGGTTGTGAGAGAGAATGATTTTCCCTGTAAAACACATCAACACATACAGAACAAGCAGTTAGAACTGAGTGTATATAATATGTATCTCTTTTAAGACTGTTGCAAACACTGAACTACACAAAAAGCAGGATATCTTAACCCAGGGTTAAAAACAGTACTATCACCCTTTCAAAATGTTTCACCCTGTTAAACGTTGCTTTACCCAGGGTTAAGGAAGTAGTTTAAAAATGTATATAAAAAAAACCACCACAATGCACTTTATATATAATAATTTTACCCTGTATATGCACTTGTGTTGTTCACTTAGTACCCCATCCTCCCCTCCTCTCTTCTCTAGCCTTCTCAGCCGGCTGCTCTTTGCTGTGGGGTCCAACTCTCGGAAATGTTCCCGCGTTCCGCTCCTGTGCAACGCTCCGTTCACCAACCCGTTTTTGGGCTCGCAGCGTGGAAGCAACAGAGCGGCATGTTGAGGTATGTCTCCCTGACCCTCCAGGGGGCCATTTCTTCTCTCCAAGGTCTGCTTTTCCACCAGCACTTCCTTCTCCAACTGAGCCCTCTGGGCTGGTGATAGGGAGTCGTAGGAAAGCAGGTACTGGCAGTAAGCCTCTTGGAGCTTGGCCAGACGATCTTGAGCTGAGCGTGGGATGCCCAGAAGATCAGCAAGCCGGCCCCATGTTTTTAGGTCTGTCACCTGCTGCATGCCTCCCATTTCATTTAAAAGCTGGAAGAATCGGGCCAGATCCAACTCACACCCACCTAACAGGAAACAAAAAGACACATTTCCAAGTGTTTCTATGATACAACATGGCAAGACTGTTGAGATGATAGTAGCATCAAACCAGACAGTCTGCCTGTCTGACACATATTGCTCACAAGCTTGTGAAGATGTACAAAAAGTACTTTCTTGATTGGCAAAATTTAATCTGAACTCTCTATTTAATGCTCAGATGGTGTTGATTCAGTCTTGATTCACTTTCTGTCTAAATGTGTGCACACACACTTCATTATTCACAGGCATTTAAAGAGCTCATATTAGTGCCAGACTGGTATCTGCAGGGCACAACATGGTCACTGTTTGAGTGGCACATAGAAACTGGAGAAAGAACTGAATCTGGCAGAAAGAAAGCAGTGTCTGGCATCAGTGAGATGATTTTCCCACTCAGACAACAAGAGACAAGAGCGAGCTGCCTATTTGAGTTCTGGCTGAGTGACAGACGGCCAAGATCACAGTGTGATCTTGTCAGGAGAAGCTGTTCTTTCTGGCACGGGCTGTGAAATCAATCCACATTGGACAGGTCTGTCACTAAATGACCAATTGATACACTTAAAAATAGAGCTTTAAGTGATACGTAAATATGCAGTTGGATTTTAATAAAAAAAACAAAAAAGACAATTCTTGTCTGAGCAAGCACACTATCTGATTTACTTCAACAGAGAACACTGCTGTCTGGTTCTGACAGAGAACCTGATGTTGTGTAGTCCAGGTATGAATAAAAATATGAGGCCATATGTAATGTGCATAATACTACGCTGCATTTTTGTCTAGTTTTCCATTAAAAATATCATTAAACATCATAAAAACAAAATACATTTACTTGAGAAGGAGGTATTAAGTCGTGGCATATATTGCTTATAAAGTTTTTTTGTCATCCACTATTATAAAAGATTTATGCTTAAAATAAGAAAGAACATAATTAGATCTTATTTTTGGAATATTTAGATTTTGAACTGTGTAACAAGGCAAAAATACTACTTTTTAAAAAATACTATTTTAAGTGTAAAATGTTATGCAAATATGTCTAAACAACATTGCCACAACATTACTGCAGCACTTTATGCATGTCTGTTACCTATGAGAGGAGGCTCCTCCATATTAATGCCTTGAGTCCTCAAGTGTTTTCTGATGCAGGCCAGTTGCTGTACATTCGGGCCCCAGCGTCTGCCCAGCTTGTGCACGTGCTGTACGTATGAGACAAAGCGCATCTCCTCTTTGAGCTTACACTCGGGACGCCAGCCTGCTGGCGGAACAACCCGGTACAACCCGAACGGTTCTGCTTGTTCCCGTACAAACTCCATATAAGTCAGAGGGTCGTGAAACTCTCGCATGCTGGGATAGAAAACGGGAACATCCGTTATCTCCGTTGCCTCAGCAACCGTACCACGTCTGCCTCGCTCGTTGTCTGTGGCACTTTTGGGCTCATCCTGGTCAAGGGGCTCGGTTATATTTGAAGGACTGACTTGCTTTTGAGAATTGTTAGTTTTGGGGGGGTTGGCTGGTTTCAAAACGTCTTGTGTTGAGGTAGTGGGGCTGTTCTTGGGCAGAACTGTGGCTTTACAGTGTATTTGTTTGGTGAACATAAGTTTCCCCGCAGTGGTCCGTCTGGGTCTTTGTGTTCCTGGCGATTGCGGGTCTACTCTTTTAGCATGGCTACTGGGCAATGGTGTCTCCTGAGCTGCTTTCCTACTCCGTGTCTCCAAGGGAACGACTTGCCCTTTGACCTTTTTAACCTCAACCTCTACTCTGGTCAGACTTATCTCCAACCGCCTTTTTGACTGTCTCAGTCCATTCCGTCTGGGTGGGAATGTGTCAGTCCCACACAGCCTCCTAGTGGTGGCTGGTGATAGCACCTGTTTTTGCATCCTGGCATGGCTGGTTTGGCCTTTTCCTGAGTTGGAGTGTTGAGGGGGTGTGTGCTGCGAGCTGGGCTGACGTGTGTGCGTGCTCAGGCTGAGTTTGGCCTCTTTGAGCAGTCTGGCTTTGGTGTACGTCACATGGCCCTTGGGGTATTTCACAGCTTTGGTCGGGGTAGATCGGAGTTCTCTCGTCTTTCTGGAATTGACAGCAGAGGCTCCCGATGTGATTTTGGAGGACTGAGGGATGACAAAAAGAAGAACATCAGGACTTTTGTCATTAAAATTTTGCACATTTTAATATAAAACTGAATACAGACAGAATATGCCTAAAGCTGCTGTCTGCACTGTTAAAATACTTTAGCCGATCTCAGCTTAATGTGCAGGAAAGGCTATAAGCAGGTCAATTGTATGTTGTTTGTGAACATTGTGTCTTTGCTGTGTTCAATGGCATCAGTTTGGTGAAGGAATATCTGTTTGAACAATGTTCAAGGTCTGAACAATGGAAGATGTGGATTGTTAATGGTAAAGTCATAATTTTTGCAATTCTGTTTGATGCATTTCCATGAGATGACTATTCTTCCACTAGGTGGCTCAGTGGAGCCATTCGTTTATTCCTTTGGCAGCCTATGCACGTGACCTGGGGCATGTACTATGACTGTTCCATGTGTATAGGATGGGGGATGGGAGAACATTAATTTGTCCAAAACCAAAGTTCTTGACAGAAACCACAACAGATATACAAATGGGCCACCAAATGGAGACACAGCTCATGTTTATAAAAACTGGACCTAATCCAGAGTATGTGGTGTTCCCACACTGTGCTGGTGTTGACTGTGAGTGTAAAGTGGGGGGGTTGGGTAGAGAAATGACATCATGTGTTGCTATAGGCCTACTGCAGGATGGTAGGGAACAGTGAACTAAACAGTAAGCTGCCCTGTAAGGCCATAGGAAGCTTTGGCAGGAGAGGGGGAAATTTAGATGAGCATTTACAAATGAGTCTACATAGTCTCCATTATCTCACTGCTCTGTACTGACTGAATTAACAGACACAGTAATACAGTGACAAATCACGGTGTTACAGATTAATTCAAATTGGTTTAATACAGGACATGTTATGGACAATTCATTTATTTAATTAGCAGAGCACTGAGAAAGAAATAATTTAATTTAAAAAGGAATATGATTTAGTAACAAGATTTGTAAGGGTCTCTTTAAAAATTGACAGTATTTATTTCAAGCAGATGTTTTGTTTGTTTTCCAGTATTTATTATTAAATCACTGTAAAGGTCACTCAGAAGACAACTAAAACTTCTAGCGAATCGGCCAGTAAAAAGCAGAATAGAAATATAAATTATTCTTACCATACTTACAAGAGATTCTAGATTACAAAGTATGTTATTGTGGAATGGATGTGTGCTGTAGCTCTACTGAAGCCCACGAGGATGAGTATGTGATGACAAGGGTTTTCAGTTTTGGACAAAACTAAATCCATTTGGAACATACCTGCTGTTTCTGATCCTGAACAGACCTGCTGGGCCGTAAATTATGTGTAGTGGAGGTCCTAGCTAATGTTGTGGAGATTTTCTCCTTCCCCTGGATTCCCTCTTTGCCTCTGGCTCTCAGACTGCTCTCGTGTTCCTCAGCACCTCGTGCCTGTCCATTAAATACTGGTAAAAAAAAGAGGACACAGCACAGAACTAAAGGTAAAAACTCTTATAGCAGTAAGCACACTAACATTTCCCAAAAAAAGATAAATATTATTAGCTTCAAATAGCTTCATGCAGTTTTCTGAAATAATTACATCTATTTATTCAGCTGTTTTTGTGTTATATGTGCTGTTCGAGTGCACAGTGCCTTAAATATCTGTGCACTTAACTGACTAACTGGACTGCAATCCTCCTAGGTGAGTTAAACCAGGTAATTTAGAGGTTTAGTGGAAAATAAACCTGGGCCTGAGGTTTGCTGCTGGACAGTTCTGTGCTATTGACTTGAATTATTGCTCTTATAAAACAGGATTGCCAGACAGCCAACAGAGTCTGCATACAAGCCTTGTTGAGCACACTAGAGGTTATAGGATTTTAAACTCAAATATTGTAAAAGCAAAGCTGCTTATTGGTCTTAAACCAGCATCAATAAATCCAACATAAAACACTGAAACCCTGTAACACAAATTGCAGACTGCTAAAAGCCACTATATGCACACAGTTAAGAAATTATTTTAGAAAGACTGTGTTAAAAGACTTATCTCCAGCTTTGACTGCAAGATCAATAAGACTGTAAAATATAACATTACATAAAACGAGTAGAACAGCTTTTCATTTTTCCGAGGCCACTACAGCCACCCACACTACAGTGAGACAAAAGAAGCGACATAGTTCTAAAGTTTAGACACTCCATTAACTAAATATATGGAGAGCTAAACAGAAAATCTAATGTTAGCAGTACAAACACTAAACAAAGATTGAAAATCTTGTTAGGTCACTTTACTAAATGAAAGAGACAGTCTGTTGCTCCTAGCAGTGCCAACTTATCATTCAAACGGTTTGGAATTCATCCAGTGCCGCACATTAAAGTGTCATATTTAGCTTGTGGCCTCACACGATATATAAGAAGTGGCTCTGGTTTCGTCATAAAGTATGAATGCTCAACATGACTCCCAATTTTATAAGGCTTCACACAGAGTTTCCTTTCAGCACACAGAACCCGCAGACAGCCATGCAGGTCAGATTCACAGTAGCGGGAGAACTTAAGTTTGACCTAGAACCCTGCTAACAAATGTTAGGTTGTAAGAATGTTTTCCTAACGTTTCGATTAGTAACAAAAACGTTAAAAATATGGCATTAGTTTGTCTAGGAGCCACTCACACTCACAGTGTGTGGAGCAATATTAGGTGACTGTGGTGTCAGGTTTCACTGCAGATTTTGCTGAGTGTGCAACAGGGTCTGGTTACAAAACTCAAGAGGGACAAATTGGGGCAAGAACACCAGTGTGATGTTTACCTCTGTCCCACACAGAGTGCTCATTTCTGCTTGCCCTGTTTTTATGTTAACTATAATTAGGACTGAAGTCCCAAGAGAAGTCAAATGAGCACAGTGACAAGTGAAAAGCTATTAATATGCATAGTAATAAAATGTAATGTAAAATAATAATCAATATGTATACAGAAAACATGCAATGTACTGCACATTTGTTATCAGTTTACCAGGTTTAAATTCCTGCCCATATATTGCGTGTTTACTTTTTAGTAAGCATGTGTGCAGTCAGACGTGAATAGCTTGTGGTGTATGGATGGTATACAGCAAATGTAGGTAATCTGACAGAGTGCTGTGTATAGACACGGCTCATTAACTGTATGGTGTGGAAAGTGGCAGGACCATAACTCACCTTACTGGGGTCCTTAAATGGGAACCAAATGTGCACCTTGTCTGCTACTACTGGCGGTGCAATAATACGCTGAACACAGACTGTACATAGATTGTAAAGCGCTATTTTAAGTAATAAGGGTCTATTAAATTGGAGTTTATGAGAATGGGTGTGTGTGGTTAAGCATAGACTAATGGTTGGTGTCTGTGTATGTTTTAAGCATGTAAGTACCATGACCGCTGGCAATGCATTTGTTGGGTCCTTTACTCTTGCGTGGAGTGGACTGGCTGGAAGCAGAAGCGTTGCAAGCGCTGTCTTCTTCCTCTTCTTCATCCTCTTCCTCATCTACATCTTCATCGTCCTCAGCACTACCAAAATATGCCATGTTGCTGGGCAACGCAGCAGAGCCTGGACCAATAAGAAAGAGAATAAAGAGACAGTGAGAGAGTGTCATGCAGAGAGAAGGAGGGAGAGATAGAGAAATTAAACAGAAGTAATGGCTGCTGCTTCAATTTTTCTATGAAAGAAACTTTAAAGCAACAGTTCACCAAATAACAAAAATTCTGTCTGTTTATTCACAGGTATGCTGCTATTTATAAAGCAATGAATAAACCAATGAAACAATCGATGAATTGATGAATACACACACAGCTGTGTCCCACACTACCACTTCTTCTTCATAAGATATTTTGGGGCCTTTTTTGCCTCTCACAGCATACAGTTTTGGATGGCACTTGACAATTTTGGTTAAACAATGACAGAATGTAAAAGATGTCATGGCAAACTATTGTTCACCATCAGACTGCATTGGAAATACAATAAATTCAAAAAAGAACATCTTGTAATTTCCTAAAGGATGCATCTATTGCATCAACATGCTAATGCGCAAATCAGTAAGTGTGCATTTGTATTCAAGCGCAAAGTTCCATTTCCTGTTTAGCATCACTGTTCTAACTTCTCTGTCTACGTAAGAGAGAGCAGTTAATAGCTGAGATGGCAAAGTGGCTCGGTGCAGCGTGCATCCAGCCTGCTAGCGATTTTTGCTGAAGAGTTCAGCGCTCACAATGGAGTGCCTGTTCAGAAGCTTTATTCAACATTCCCTCAATAGCCATTTATCTGCACCAGAGTCACTGGGTCCGTGGGGCTTGCATGTGCTGTAGCATGTGATGTGTGCATGCGTGCATGACAAGCTGCGTGTGTGTACGTGAGCGCTTGGGAGGGGGCGGGGCCACCTGGTGAAAGAGGAATTGGGGGAGCAGCTGCATGGCTGCTTTAGCAGCAATCCAATTCTCCTAAAACAATTCTGTAAATCTGAGGAGACCACATAGAGTGTTAAATGTATACTGATACTTGATTATATGCACTATTATTCAAAATCAATATAAATGATCTACGTGAAACCTTATTAGCGAGTGATGGATGGAGGGCTATAATTTTCAGGTGAAATGGGAGCTGGGCTGAATGCTGAAAGAAAGGGGCTCTGGGCCTCAAGATTACTGGGAAAGGCTCTTTAAGCCAATCCTCTATCATCAAGGACTTTAATGTGGGCTCCTGGGGGCTTTGAGCTTCTCACTATTGTTCACAGCTAAAGAGGGAACTGAGCGATTCTTCTACGTTCTCTGATTATGTCGCAGGTCTAGGATTTTAAAGAGCCAATGAACATGCAGAAATTAAGGCTGCGATTTTCATGCCTACAGTGTCACACTACAGTAATACTGTTGATGACTGGAACTCTCATTTTCGTTCATTAACAATATTACAATGACAAATCATTATTCATAATGTAGGACACAATTATGGAAAAAAGACATCTGTATTCTACTATTTTTGGAAGGAGCAGAAACATCATGACACATGATTTTTATTTAAATACTTTCTGGAAGCAAAGTGTGACTGTTTCAGGAGCTTTGAGTTTTTGTGTCTGTCTCTCATTGGTTGAGAAAGAGGAAGAGAGAAAGTAAAGAGAGAGAGATGCTGAAAGACGCACATCAGAAATGTATTTTAATCATTTGGTCACAATCTTGGTTGGCAGCCCAGACTTTTACTTGAATCAGGTATGAGTTGAGTGTATATTGATATTTTGAGTGTACAGAACACCTGTATAAGTCATTTATGGACTACGTCCTAAATACACCTGACCTAGAACTAACAAATCATTACTGATAATATCAATACAGATTTATAAGCCAATAAAATAGGACTGTGGTGGCTGATGACATCTATAAAACAGTCATCACTTTTTAAAATGCAATGATCTGATCCACAGTCCAGCTCTTGGTACTAACCCAATAATAAAAAGAGGTTCGATATTATCACAGGGATGAATGAGACTCGGAAAAGATGTCCTCATTTACATTTTTTATGTCTGAAAATCCATTAACCCACTTTGCCCTCAGCCAAGAGTCCATGGCAAATCTAATCAGTCTGTTCTGTGTCTTTACACAGTCATGTGAGAAAGAAGACAGAGTTAACCATTTGCAAAGGAGCCTGGGAAGTGTGAGGGGATGCGTGACAGAGAAGAAATGGAGAATAAGAGAGAGTATGAATTTAACTCAATTTGTGTCCTCTAGGTTTCTTCAGCTACAGACAGCCAGTGAAAGATTAGAAGAAAAATATGAGGGGCTGCAGCAGAACGGCACATCACTTACAGCTGTCACCAACCCAGACTGTGGTTCTATTATCTCACTCCTAACATCTACTGCACACACAGATGAACCCAGTTAAGACTAAACAGACTCAATGCATCAACATATTAACCTTTTATCACTGTGTGGTCACTTTCTTCTCACATAGTAAGAAAATTTAAACTCAAATCAATACTGTGTGTTAGTTCATTTATGTAGTCATACCCAAATCACTGAGCATTATTCCTTCACATTAAAGCCATTTACAATGCATCAACAATAATAAGAAGCAATAACTGGCCATAAACTGAAATGCAACACAAGCTTTTCAGAGGCAAGGCATATCTTCAAGACCAGCATAATCAGAAAAGCCACAAAAGCAAAGTTCTGGTCACAGCAGACCTCATGTTTGAAGATGATTATATGGTTGTGTGTGAAAGCGAAAGATTGGGGTTGGAACAAGCACAGCTTTGGGGTTTGAGGCAAAAGCTGAGCCTGAACTCTGATATGCACTGGGACATTATCACAAACAATGTGTTATTACATCATAAGAGAGAAAGATCACAATTAAAAAATGTTTTAATATCTCAATTATTTCTTATAGAAAGCAATGAGATTAAAATGAAAGCAAATAGACACAAGTCTCCTGCTTCTCAGCTAACTGAGAATCCCAGGAGAGAAAAAAAAAGAAGAGATCGAGTGACCCACCTCTAAGACAGAGGAAGGTGAGGAAGTCTTCAGTTTTGGGTTTGCGTTTGGTGAGGTGGTTGAGCAGGGCAGCAGGACTCGGGGGCATGGCCTCCAGCACCTTCAGTGGGGTAGAACTGGGAGAACAGGGGTGAGACTGAGCAAACTTCCTCTGAGCTTGCAGTCTTGGCCTGATGCGAGAGAGACATGTACATAATGTTTCGAAAGTTTTGACTTTTGTGAATGATTCTGAGAACTTCATTTCACTGTACAACACAATACAGTACAAAGACTGTAACTGTTGATTTAAACCATTCTTGGGTTAAACCATTCTAAATTCATGTGTTTTAATTTATTTTGTTCTCATTCACATTATAAAATGTTTTTTTATGAAACAGACCAAAAAGCCATTTACAAACTTGATATGAAACCTAAAGAGAAAATAGCCAGACGTATTGTAATACAGAGCACACATAGTACAGCTGTAAATACACATAGAACATGTTTATGAATTGCTCAGTTGGTGGGAAAAGAGATGTACTGTATTCTCACAGATATCTGCAGATGAAAGCAGTTTGGTCTGTCAAATAAAAGCTCAGCAAAAAAAAGTCTGTCTACGTGGGTAATTTTTCTCTTCTAAAAGACCAGCATAATTGCATTTTGGATTTTGGTCTCCCAAATGGATGCCCACACCAGGTTTCTTAACTAGCTAAACCAGCAAGACTTCTTTGGTCGGCCAGAAGATTTTTTGCTTGTGAACAGCATGGCTACCTTGGTCTACCAGTTAGACCATCACCAAAAAGCACTAACTAATATAAACCAACCTGAACCAGTATTTTCAATAGGGGTCTATTCTAATTGATCAGTGACAGTTATGTGGGTGCATAGCAAAGAACGCAATTATGAACAATAACAAATAATCTATATATCTGATGTTTTTCTACCAAATTCAAACCTATTGTTAAATTTATCCATCCAACCACAACATTCACTGGCTAGAGATCTTAAACAGCAAAGCAACAGAAAATATGCAGGTAAAGACAATAAAGATCTCCGTAAACTCACCTCTTTCTGACAGGCCCATCTATTGAATACTCATGGCTGCAGTCTTTGCTCTGAGCTCCATGTTGTGTCCTGTCTGACTTACAGCTTCCAGCATACAGCCCAGCTTTAGCTCCCGAACCACTTAAATGACCATTTGCAAAGGAGCCTGGGAAAGGAACAATGCGGACGTTAAAGCGACAGAAAATGCCTGGTGTTTCTCAACCACGAGGCCAGGGCCCACTAGGGGGCCTCCAAAACTTTAAAGGGGGCCTCAAAATGACCTAAAAGTACTTAAGGACAAAACAAGCATTAAAATATGTAAAAACAACTCAAAGTCAAGACATTTCTCAGTGCTTTGTTAATTTTATAACAAATATTCATGTTTCTAGTTATGCCAAGCAGATACATTTTATTGGGTGGAAATTGTTAGTGGGCAAACAAAAAATTGTTGTGGACAATGGGAGGTTGTTAAAAAGGTTGAGATCTGCTAACATAAATACATAAATAGAGAAGAAAACTATTTCAAGCAGCCTATTAATTCTAAGGTTTCAAAAAAATGCACACATTACCAAGCCTGGAAAAAATGGAAGGTAAGCAAATATTAAGGAGTGCACCTCGGTGTAAAACGTTTGAAGCTGGATTGTTCCAATCATTCATTGTAAGCACTATAGTGACTGATCAAAGTGAACACTCAGAATGAACTGACAGGAAGGCACAATGCCATGATATGCAATACAGTGTCCTGCCAAGATACATTTATCCAAGGTTTCAGTTGTCAAATGGCCAAAAAGAAGTCTATTAACTACAAATACAAAGCACTTTTAGATAAGGCTATTATTATTCCCTCTTCCTGACATACAGTGAGCCTGTCATCTTTTGTAGGAACCTATAAGAAACATCAAGAAACACATTCTGTAAATTAACTTAGCAAAAGACTAACTGCGCAGGTTAATGGGCCACGTATTGCAATAAAACATTTCTGAATTCTGACTGTATTTAAATGTGAAAAAATGTGGAAAAATTCCTGAGAGAAGTGAGGCTTTTAACAAATCCTTCAGTGTACGCTGTTGAACGCACACACAGTGAGTGAGTTCACAAGCGGCTCCACTAGTGCCCTTGACATTCTCTGTTAGATGATGCAGTGCACCATACACAGTCAGACAGGTCGTTGAGTTCAGCCCATTAGAGTGCAGTGATTTAGGCAGCGAGAACGAGCCGTAGCCCCGGCAAATGAAACTCTTACAGTGAGGGTATTATTCAAGGCATAATTTACTTTGCTCACACATTTTCAGTGCAATCATAGCAGAACAATAACAATCCTAATGGATCATTGAGAGGCTGATGGAATAAAGAAAAGTCCCACAGTGCCGTGAGGCTCCTGGAGTGTCACAGCTGGATGCAGCCACATGAGCAAAAGCACCCGAGGTAAAATAACTCATCAAACACTGTGTCAACGCCAATTCATTGTTAAAATAGCTCTTGATAAGCTTATTTTACAGATTAACTGCACATTCAGATTCAATTGTTTTGAGAAGTTGACATTTCCTGTGGTGTGACATCCTGAAATGATTTTCAACAATTGTTATTTTTTTTATGATTTGAGTTAAAATGTAATTTGTCATACCACAGGACCATTAAAATTAACAATGCAAAAGTTGATCACACAGTAAAAAGGTAAATAATAATACAAAATTAACAGACAAAGCTTCATGCACTGGGCATTAATGTAGTGGATTTTAAGCACATCACATGATTTCTCATGAGGCTCAAAATGCCAGCTGAAAGCAGCATCGGATGTTTGTGGTCATACAAGTGACTTCTTACAGCTGTTCTAAACATCAACAT
This sequence comes from Ambastaia sidthimunki, assembly GCA_036877625.1. NCBI lineage: Eukaryota > Metazoa > Chordata > Actinopteri > Cypriniformes > Botiidae > Ambastaia > Ambastaia sidthimunki. The sequence goes on along the minus strand of JAZGTK010006865.1, from coordinate 5,313 downwards.
CTTTCTGCACACTTGAACATTACAGGCAACTGCATCATTAAAACCTCAGTCTCACTTTACAGCAGCGTACTGCAGCTTCTAAATCTACAGTCTGTGGTATGATGAAGGTATTAATGTATTGGTACCATTTTTACATTAACAAGACGAAGACTCACCATTAACTAATCCAGTACCATTCTCCACTTTGCTCTTCTGAGCTCTCTTGAACTCTTTAAGGGAGAGGTAGAGCACTCTGCGGACCACTCTCTCCTCCGACCAAGGGATTCCATCATTATCATCCTGCAGAAAGCAAAACAAAGACTTAAAAGTGAATCAGATGTCTCAAAACTGTTCTGGGTTCACTGAAACAAAGAAACAGCAGCATTTATTATTGTACGATATGAAATGACAAACATCAAGTGTGGATAAGAAAAAACTGTTGCATTGTGAAACTAAGGGAAAGCCTGACGGACTGAGGTTGAAACTATAAATAGTGCAGTCGGCTGCAGCTTTACAATCTTTGAATGTGTCAGAAAGCCTTTTATTACTAAGTGCTCTAAAAGAAATCAAAACACGTCTTCTTTGTTAGTGTAACACTCATATAGTTCCTCGCAGATTACTAAGTGTGCTGTAGTAACACATGTTCCTCACAAGGCAGTTAAATGATGAGATCTCACTTTTACTCACTTTCTTTGTCAAAACGTCAAAACACGACTTATCCAATTATGATCCCTTATACACTAATTACATTAGCTATAGCTGTGTAAGCTATTCCAGCACTGTAAACAAAGTCAACTGTTTAAAATATACACCCAAACCGTGTTGCTCTCGCCCGTGCCCCCTTAGTCTAAAAATGCCTAAAAACGTTCAATTATTCTGCATGTGATATATTGTAAGAATGCTTTTTAGAAACTTTTCGGCTGAACTTGTTATACGCTTGAACGCTTCCCTTCCCCTAGTGACAGCAATGTGAAATGTTTGAGATGATTAGGATGATGTGAAGTGCCTGACCCCGGCTTAGGGCCCCCTCATGGCACACGAAGAAAGTACCACTCTCTAGGGAACTTCTAGTCGCCATGGAAACAGTCTTTCACAGGTCTACTGTGGCGGTCATGTGAAAGTCCCTGTCAGGGTGAACTCAAAACGATATGACATTTCACGAGCAAGGGGCAATCTGTATTATTTATGAGATTATAGAAGCAGGGCACCACAAAAACAGACACAAACAAGTAGACGCCGCCATGGAAATCGTTCTCTAATAGCTGATACAAAAGCACAAAACAAATCTAATTTGTCCTTAGCTTTATATTTTGGTCATTCTGTGCACAAGCAATAAGCCATTAGACAACAATACAAAAAGCATCTATCTCATGCAATTATTTTGGAATTCGCATCATTTCTGTAAGCATGAAGAGGAATTTTAAAAGGAGTTTAATTAGATGTTCATAACTCTGTTGTGAAGATAACTGAGGTGTTTCATGAACCAATGTTTATTTAGTTAAAGCAACTTCCTGATCTGCACAGGAGGTTGTGTGCATGAGACTGATAAAGCAGTTTTAAATCCCACTAGTGTTAAAGTGGCTCCGAGCTTGTGCATTACTGGAGGACGGCCACATTCTGAGTCTGTGGCCAAATTCACTCTCCTTATGCCAGCAGCTCCTCTGCCAATTCCAAAATGAAATTTGCTTGCTTGATGATAGGAAATAGACAGTAAATTGAAAGAGAATTCTGGTAAAATCCTTTCACTCATGCAGGAGCCCCAACACCCACAAAGGTAGTAAATGAGCAACAAAATAGAGCAACTGCCCAATTTTCACCAATATACCCATTTACACTAAGCTACAAAGCCACACACTGTACTTTAAGTGCAGTATTGGTTATAACGTACATTTATCATTTAAAGGTCTAACTATAGTTAAATTGATGCATTCATCGCATATAATTTATCAATTAATTACAAACGTCATGTTGTTCTAACTATGATCAATTTCTCTTTAATGACAACATCATACTTCATATTTTTAACCACATTATTTTGCTATTTGTGTCAGTCCCTCTAGCAGTTCTCACAATTACACTGGCATCTCACCAGCACAGGTTTCTGAGCAGTGAGCTGGTTTTTATTACGCTGCCAGAAGTCATGTTTATTATTGATAAAGGTGTATTGTGTCTGAAGTCATGAGGATAAGTCTATCGCAGTACACGCTGAGCAATTCCTTCCAGACAGAAACATGAAACAGCAGAATTAAAAGAATTTGGTTCAGCATTAGTTTGTTTACTTTTGGGTATTTTTTAAAAACCTTTTAATGTGTTAAAGAGGGGTGCAAGGCAACAGGAAATGATGGGAGAAGAGTTGGAATGAGATCAGGAGATGACCTGATATCAGGTCACCCGCACACAAGGGTCACAATGCAGTACGTCTGAGCATGGGTGCTATTTGAATAAAGAAAATGCACAGAACACTTGTGTGAATGACGAATGTGCAATTATTCATTCATTGTTGTTTGTCTGTTCCATTATTGGTGGTGGATAACAGTCTATCATGACTGGAGAAAAACATTTACATTCAGAGTCTATATAGAAAGAGCAAGCAACCAATCAAAAGCCAGAGAAGAAATGGCAGTGTAATAGAATGCAGGCCGGTTGTACAAATTGAATTCTAGTCTGCGAGTTTGATTTGCATACAGATAAATTTTTAAACTGCCTTTATTAAACAAAATGGCTTTATGAGTAAATTGGTCTCTTATGAATCACAGGAGCTTGAATCCAAAAGCAGCTTGTGTTATAATCAAGAAAACCTCGGCAGCAGGGACTTCAATGAAAAGCTTTAATCTCTACCTACAGTTTTGCATAGGCACTGATTTAAACAGATTAGGTATAGCTGTGCTCCACGCAGATCAAATTTAAACAGGGCTGAAGGAGCAGCAGGGCTCTGAGCCAACCTGCCAACAGATCACATCTGACCTTGCTACCCATCTGTTTCACACAAGACACACACACACAGCTGACTACGACTAATGTTAAAAGAAGCAAGCTGTCATGAAAAATAAATAGATGTATTATTTACAAAGGGCCAATAGGCTGACATTAAACCTGCACTGGCTGGCCTATCAGCACAGTACACACGAGCGGTTGACTGTAAATGACATGACTGGCAGCGCTCTCAAGGAAATTTAACTCGCATAAGCTTCTCCAAAAAGCCATTCAGCATGTCTCAATGTCACACATCTTCTAAATCCCCAGGTGACAAATGACCTGCTCTAAAAACCTCTCCACTTCTTCAGAGCTACACCTACTGACCTACTGAAAATGGATGAACAGGGGCAAACCCACCCTTCTCACAGGCCAGCAAAACTAAAAAAAATAATGTCAATAAAATGTCAATAAACTGCAGATCAGGAAACTGCTAATATCTGCTAGTTTATCCTTAATGTTACCACAGAAAGACAAATAATAAAAAAGTGAATTATAATAGTTTCTGTCTGAAACCAGTGGAAAAGTGTTTAACTTTTTACAAACACAAGGATTTCCAAGGATAAATAAGTGAAAGCACATGATTTTTTCCTACAATGTTTTGTGCAAAAGTGCAGTCATCTAATTCAAAACAAGCTGCTGTTCTTTACACTTGCATTGCAACTAAACCTTTTTTTATTTCTTATTGCACAACTTTCATTGCAATACAATCTTGAGCCTGTGTTCTTTAGAGCCCCTGCCTGTAAAACACAATACTCAGGGGAGTCCCCATAAGTCTGTGTGCAGAACTGCATCCTATAGGTGTGCTTATCAAGGACAATGTTTCCTGTGACAGCACCCTCCACACAGTCACCTCACTGTGAAGCCAGATTGCTGCAGACAGAGCCAAGTAAGCACAGACCCACCCAATGACAATCCCCCTTTCCTGCCATGACAACAGCAGAACGCCAGTGGCTGCAAATCTGACTGCTTTATCATATGCTCCTCCCTCTCTCTTTCCATACATACGAGCAGCGCTGTCTTGTAACTGGGATATATTACAAACATTCTGTGCTTGTATTACTTCTAAAAAGAGTGGATTCTGGTCTGACACCATGGCTGAGAGTGGCATGTGGTTAATTGAGAGACAAATGGAGTCACCTTGGACTAATTTGCTCCCAAGGTTTCATTCATTTGGTGACAGGTAAAGCTATCTTTATATGCTAAGAATGTTAGAGGAATACTAAGTTTGTCAAACATGTGGCAAAAATCAAACAGAAGTCTCTTTAAACGTGCTGGTGGTATTTGAAGTAGACCAGAATATAACAGAACAGTGTTTCCAAGCCTTAAACACTAAATTAAAGCAATGCTTACTCATCATTGGCACTCATCAGAAACCCCTGAATGCTTCATACGTTACTTATGACAGTTAACAGCGTTATCTGTCAAGAAAACTAATTATATAGCTGTTAAATCAACAAAAAAGCCCAACACATCTCCTGATAATAACAGTCTCTTGACAACAACATTGCAATAATAATCATACCCTGTTCAGCAGGCCTATTCTCATACAGTATGTCTCTATGGAATTTGGGTTGACTGCATCAATTAGAGCACAGCTGGACATATCTGAGATGGAGGGATGAAGCAGCCATTACAAGCTGCCTGCAGTTTTTTACATCATCCTTTGTTTTATTCGAGAGCTGTAACACAGCCACAAAATTTCATTACATGGACAAAATGCAATGAGGCTGTACAGTAATGGCCTATGTGATATTAATGACCAGTTTCCTGACTCATTTATCATCTCATCACAAGTGAGCATTGTCCAATATTATCATAACTGTTATGTATAACTGTTGTTTAAAATATTAGAAAGATTTGTGCATATGAAGTCCAATATTATCAATAACATTTTATTGTATTCTCTTTTGGGATAGTTTATATAAACTATAAATATAGGTAAATACATAAAAATCGAACATGCTAACATACACTTGTTTTTAAAAGACAACGTTTTGAAGTGCTGTGGCAAGTTACACCAAGTTGGGAAATTTCTCTGCAAATTTTTAAAGTCCACTCTCATCTTTACTTACACAGATGAGACTGTACAGCTATGGCCTAGATGTGCCTTACTCTATGTAGAGATGCCCCATGAAGTAACCTTCACAACACCTGCTATAATGTAATAGTTATAGCAGCAGGAGTGTTTTATTGTGTGTGCTGAGTCTATGCTCAAGGGCACAATGAAAATAGATTATTATCACATTAAACAAAGCAAAGTATGGTGTGATTATGATCACACCCTTATTTGAGATTAGTCCTGCAACTTTTGAGGTAACAGCCAAGCTTTAGGCTTCCTTACAAACCCGTTTTTCACAA
>JAZGTK010006864.1:0-20163 GCA_036877625.1 Ambastaia sidthimunki | reverse complement strand
CAAAAACAACACTGCTGTCCTCAGATGTCACAGTCAGATACTACACACGACATCATCAAAAACAACACTGCTGTCCTCAGATGTCACAGTCAGATACTACACATACAGATAAATATCTATACATCTCACCTGAAAGGTGTGTTGGTGGGCTCAAGCAGGGCCTTGTGGCGCAGAAGTGCCGGTCCAGATGACACGCTCTCTTCTTGCAGATGTGTGGAGATGTACTTTGGTGGAGGACTTCCAAAGATCTCCAACCTCTTCAGTAACAGCTGTTCCCATCTCTGCAGTGTCTTCAGAGCCACATGGCAGAGGGGAGAACACACAGGCAGATCTAAAACACACACACACACGCATCACACCAGCACTCTGGACACTCAGACGATACTGCGTGTGTCTTACAGTCATTCATTTAACAGACGCTTTTATCCAAAACCACATCTCGCAAATGAGAAACACCAGCAGGAACGATTAATCCAGAGAATTACAAACATGCAGCGCACAAACAAGAGTGAAAGTACTAGTTAGAGAGGTTTAATGTGAAGTTGAATGTGGTTACCTAAGAGGTCATGACCAGTTGTTTGGTAGAAGCTCTTCAGGTTTAGCAGAACCTTCTGCACCATGACCAATCGCATTAGACACCAACTGAACATAAACAATGACATCATCAGTTTCACACAGCATACAGGCCTTTGGTCGTGTGACAACAAGAACTCAGACACACCTGTAGGAGTTATTGTTGGAATGTTCTTCCTGTGGAGAGCTGGGATCAAACACATCTTCGTCCTCATCCTCACTGCTCTGGCTTTCTTCAGAATCATATTCCACTTGGCTGGTAGACGGGGGCAAGTACGGCTTCATGGAATAACACACATGATCACACACATTTTCAAACACACAGTGAAATACAAACACAAAACACACAGTAACCTTTGCAATGAAGTAATCCCAGATGCTAAGCTCGGGTGGAACGAAGCGCTCTTTAAAGTCGGCCGTGTCTGGCTCAGGCACAGGTCTGGGGCTGAGTGGACTGTCAGGAACCTCTCTGGAGTTACTGCGTGAAGACTGCAGTTTGAAACGCCTCTGCTTACATCCAGAGTCCTCCACTAACACACACAAACAAACAGCGTCCCACTCTATAACTGCAATAATTAGACTTTTTTTACTTCTTAAAAACCTTTATGAAAATTGTAAAACTTGTATATATGTTGTCAGTAACTTGGAATATCTGCATGAAAAAGTCCTAACACAAATTTCTTTTAGAGGCACATAAGGTGGGATCCACTAAAACAAATGCTGGATTAAGTTTATCTGGATCTACTGGACTACATATAAAGTCCTTTACTCAAGTGAGGAGACAGGTCTAACGTTTGGCAAAATAAGAGATCAGAACCTGGTAGTGAGCTGGGCTTCTCCACAACAGGTATACGAACACCCCCACCAAACACAGCCACCCAGAGTCTGCTGTTGAGGGGGTGAGCGACAACACGGAAAAGCTCATGAGCGGAGTGGGTGGCCAAACCATGAACAAACAGGCTGAGAAACACCGTGGTCAAAATTTCACACAGAAGCACAGATAGAGCTGGCTGGTTATCCTCGCCTGAAGCATTTAGCAACCGCGTCAGAGCACAGATACCTGCAGAGACATGGAGATCCATCAGTCTGAGAGATAGCTTAACCTGCTGTAGTGTTCACAGAGACTGGTTTACCAGGCCACTGAGCAGGTGATGTGTTGGGCAGGGCAGTTTCCTCCAAGCTAATGCTCCTTACTGGTGTCTGATGGGTAAGCAGGACACTCTGATAGATGATGCCAGTGAATGGATTCACATGACTGATGAGAAAACATTTAAGAAATGTCACGATTGTCTTATAATCAACAAAAAGAATTAAAGAAACCTCTTTAAATTATACTTCAAACAACAAATCCACCAAAAAATGTATTTACCCATGTGACACTCAAATCCCGTCATTCACCTCATTCACAAATGCACATTTAAATGTGGTGTTGCTGTGTCAACTGGTGTGATGCACGTTAAACCTGAAAGTATAAATTGTGTCTCTTCCTCTTCCATTTTTTTTACTATCTCCTGGAGCTTGACACTTTGTGTTTCACTGTACAGAATCATAAACATCTGCTACACTGAAGAGAGTTTAATGAGTTAATAGCACAAAAACAACATGTTTAATCTAAACGTCTGATGTAACTAGTCTTGGAGGGCCCTAAACAACTAGGCAATTAAGGTTTTCAGTATAGGCAGGTGTGTTGAAGCAGACCCAGAAGTAAATCTCTGATCTGAACGCTCCAGACACAACATTGCACAACATTCTGCACAACATTCTCTGAAACAAACTAAAATGAATTATAAATGTTTAAACAGGCCCACAGCGAGCCCACATGCATCTGTCCCCAAAAGAATTTGCTTTACCCAGAAATGTCATGACAGACTGCAGAGAGAGCCCATCTCACAAGCATCACATTCTCATGACGAGAACTCACTCACCAGTTTAAACCATTACAATTCAAGCACATGGTCCAATTAAGAAAATGTTTTCTTTAATATAAAATCAGTGAGAAAGATCCCAGAAGTAGGTCAAAACGAAATCTGCTGTACAGTGTTATTGATAAACTCGCCTGTAATTGTGTCCGTCACACAGACACTGATAGATGCAGGCGGAAAGTGAAGCTGCCAGAGTGTGGATAACATAGACCTGAAACAGCACAAGACAAACTTCAGACCACACACACCAATACAAACACTCCATACAGCAACACAGATCTGCACTTCACCTTGTTGTTGAGCACGTCAGGGTGTGGAGGAGAGTCCAGAGCGTTGATGGTGTGCAGGATGTCGTGAGTGAGATTGGTTAGGTGCACTATGGGATTGGCCACCACAGTTTTGGAGCGGGCGGTCCAAGCCAACAGGAGAGGAACCGACATGTGCTGCTCTGGGGGGACAGAGATCTGCAGACTGACATCCTGAGAAGACACATAGGGCAAATGAAACTGCAAGTTTTGACCAATTGCAACAAATCTAACCTTGTTATCTGATGTCAATTTATGAAAACAGAATTAACTGAAATGGTGGCTTAAACAAGAAAGCAACTGGCCAACACAAATAATTCATCATATAAAAGTAATTTCAAGTTCAATGCATTATTAGAGCAGTAATTATTATAATTGCACATCTAGTGTTTGTATGAGTTGTGATTTATGCTGCATTACCTGTTGTGACTCCTGCAGCAGAAGGATCAGCTCCATCCTGACGGAGGCCAGACCTCCTCCATGAGAGCCGTGTAGCCCGCAGTAACTAAGGAAGATGCGCAGCAACGGCTGGTTCCTCTGCAGCCACATTCTCCGTCTGTGCTGCACGTCTCTGGCTTGCTGCATTGTGCACTCGACCTCCGGATCTTCTGCAGCTCTGCTCTGAATCAGGTCTGCTGAGATGCCCTCAGGCAGATGTTGGAGCAGCGGGTTGTACCCGCAGCATCTCTGCAGTGCTGCAATCTCACGCTCTAGCCAGTGACAAAGCTGGTGTCTTAGTTTCCCTCCATCCAGCTCATATCCGGTGGACAGCGTCCGTAACTCTGTGGTAAGGATTTTCAGGCAGGAGCTGAACTTCAGTTGAGCGGTCAGGATGTCCTCAGAGAGAGTGAGAGAGTCCTCAGCTGTGTTATAGGCGCAGTCGGAAGCCACATCGGGCACATCTTGAAGGACGCTGCTCTTCTCTGTGTGAATGGTCTTCATTGCCAGTCCAGACTCTTCCTCCTCTGTCTCTCTGTCACTGTCCCACTTCAGCTCCAGTGGTTCATCCTGCAGGGTAATAGAGGGCTGACTCCAGTCAAAACTGAGCACAGAATCGGACTGGCTGACCTCTCTAGGAGAAGAAAGTGTATCAGACAGGAATTCAAAGCCATTTATTACTGGTTGAGACCAGTCAAGAGCTGTGGCCAGATCTTTGTGTTTCTCTGCATCTTTGGAGACGTTCAGTGATGTGGACGAATTCTCTCGGCTGAGGTTCATCTTTGATTGTTTCACCACTTTTGGCATTTTGGAGAGGACTTCTAAAGCCAGCATGGGACAGCCGGCCTGTAAGTGTGCGTAAGCTGCAGTGAAGAAGAGTCTGCGTTCTGTAAGGCTGATGGAATCGACCACACAACCTTCTGCTGTTAAACCCACTTTAGCTTTATCTGAGCCAAAATGACGACGGAGGAGCAGCGGATGAGTTCGGAGAAAGATGTAGAAGTTGAAGACATCTGGATTACAGGAACATGAAGTTGAGGTTCCTGAAACAAGAACCAAAAAATCTCAAAGAAATCACATTTTCAAAAGTTTGGAAGCACATTCGGGGACAGAAAATCTCTGAAAGGAGCAAAGCTTAGCATCTTAGCTTTAGTGCTGGTTTGATTCTTTGAACTTAATTCGAGTTTGACTCTGCCTGTCCTCTGAGAGATCTCATTTATGTTTTTGTCATCATGAGCACTAGCATGAGCACATACCAATCACATGAACACATTGTTCATGCATCTTACATCTGCAGGTGTGGTTCTCTGGTTTACATGCAAAACGGTTAGAAAACGGTTTGGCAACTAGACAAACTGACCTCTGACGCTAAACGGGCTCAAACCTAGAGCTTTAGTGGGAAAACTCTCTTATTATGTTTGAGTATCACATCTCACCTTGACCAGATGTGTCTGCATGTATATGGGGCTGCTCAAGCAGAGTTTCCAAGGCATGGCTATATTCATTTAAGACCCAATACGCCATGCTGCGTAAGAATGGATCTGGATTGGCCAGGATCTGCTGATGCTGACCCAGAACATTTCTCTGCAGGATCCATTTGTAGGTGCTGGATGTCTCAAACTCAGACTCGTACAGTCGACAGATGACCAGAGCCAGCTGAAGGTCCTGCATTTTCTCTATACAAACCTAATCATGTGTGTAATATGTTACAGTCAAATTTAACAAGAGAGTGACAAGACCATCACACACCTTGCACGCTTACAGAACAATATGAGAGATGTAATCAGATGCTACCACATCAAAAAAACTGAAATTTATAAGAGTCTCACTTCAACAGCATCTTTGAGGGATCCGGCCAGCAGAAAGAAAGCAGCTGAGTGTTGAAAACGTTGTTTTCCGAGAAGAGAGAAAGCGTTCTTTAATGCTGCCTTCCTCCAGCGATCCTCACTAAAATTATTGCTAAAGAATGATGTCATCTTCACGTTCTGGTGAGACCTTTAACACACAGACACTCTCAGTGGATTGAGAACATGCTAAGAGATGGTGGTCTGTCACTTCAGCAGGTCTGTCTGAATTACCTGTACAGTCCCCAGACAACAGCTTTCTTCTTCATGGCAAGATAAAACAGGGCCGCATCTAAAGGGTCACTGTTCCTTTGATAAGAGGCTTTTGCTACCTGAAAAAAATACTCAGGTGTCATATAAACAGAACACATCTTTAAAACAGCTAGACTGAATGTAACAACAGGCTGTGGTAGTTTCGTACGAACATGGTTAGAGTCAGACGTTTTTTTTTTATTCCCAATGTTGGCAGAAAACAACCGGGGTGCCCTTACCACTACTCCAATGTGTGTGCACTAACTGCATGGGTTAAATGCAGAGGACAAATTCCTAGTATGGGTTACCATACTTGGCCAGCACATAAATTCACTGATTGGCAGCACAACTACACCTGATTGTGCTTTTTATTTAAAATTTAACATTCAACATCACACAAAATCTAAAACATGCAAGACAGAAACAAATCTTGTTTGCATCAACCTTAAAGGGGGACATTGGATAAAATTGTCTTTTTTTTGCATTTAGTTAAGTTTCTGGTGTGTCTTCTAGCTTAGGAAAGGTGAAAAGAAAACATGCTGCCAGTTTGTTATGGGTTGTCTAAGCTGTTTGAATAAGACCCTCTCTGAGCCATATACAGCCATCTTATTATATGGCTGTAGCTTGCCCCCTTCCCACCTGTTCTGTACACAGCTAGCGAGACTACTAAGGGAAATTAAAGTGTTCTTTCTCACCAGATTTAACAACTTTTATATATAAGGACGACGCTTCTTTCTCTCTGGTGAACATTTAACAAATATATAAATGTAAACATATATGAAATTATGGTTTTGACAAGGTAAAAAGCATGTTGTTTTACACAACCATTGAAGAATTTTATCCAAAGTAGGCTACAGACATTTCATGAAAACCCTAAAGAATCATACCAATTTGTGGAAAATGGGTATCCAATGTCCCCTTTAAAACAATAAACTTTCACCTATGAATTCCAGTGAGATCTATTACATCTATTTATTATAATAATGCACAAAATTAATGCACAAAACATAACTATATTGCACAATGGATTCAATTTCCTTTTCAAACCTTTTCAATGCATTTGCGAAGCTTAATGGTGCTCCTCAGCCACCAGCCCACACCCATGGCTCTTAGTTCTGCCCACGTGGGATCACCCTTCTGCAGGGCTGGAAGCATGTTAAGTAGTTCTTCTTCTGCCTCAGAGTGGAATGCCCAGGCATAGTGAGAGGTGGACAAACCTGCAGAACAGCATCTACCAGTTACTGAAAGTCTGAAGGCCTTTTACAGTTATATCACAGCTAAAGGAGACACTAGCTTGGAGAGAACTTGATGAACAACAGAGACTCTTGTGTAAAGTTTGTTAGATACCTTGACAGAGAAGCTGAGCCCGATGGGCTGGAGGCAGGGATGTCAGGAGGAAAGTGTGGAGGCGAACAGCCAGCAGGAACTTCAGACCACACTCATCCAATGTCTCGCCACCTGATTCAAACATTCAAAACATTATTAGTCATCTCTCCAAACAATCACTCACAATCAACAGTAAACAACCTTGAGATAAAGACCTTGGCCCTTCCCTTGACTTTCTCCAATGTCTATGCTGGTAGAAGCAATAGTGTCGGCCAAAGCCAGCAGAGACATCTGCTCCATTCGTGTCAGGCCTGGCAGACTAGAGTGAAGCAGGTGACCAGACAACACCTGGGCATGTTCAGGGCCAAAAAACGTGGGGCTGTACTTTGATAGGTCAATGACCTTGGCATTCCGGTCTTCCTCGTCATCATCAAATGGGTCACTGTCATCTGCACTGATACCAGTGGCTTGGAAGAGCTCATCATACGCGTCTGATGGGCTGGATGCCCTGCTTATACTGTCAGTTCGTTCTTTGGCTTGAGGGGCTGCCTCCTCATCAGCAGCCAAAAGCGCATATAAAGGCAGGGGAGGGATAGAGTCAATCTCGATGTAGTCCGAGCTCTCGCCCTTGCTGAACATCTTTGGGTCTCTTGTTGTGCTTCCGCTGGCACTGATTGTGAGAGAGCGCAGACGCCTCTCCTGGTGGACGGGGGCATCTTTCAAAGACACAATCTCACCAGCAATGCACTTCACTAGATGGGAAAGGATGGCTTTGGCCCGTTTGACCTTCCCAAGGTCCATGAGTTCTAACAGCTGGACTGGATGATACTGGGCCAGAGTGGGAGAGAGGTGGTGAGCTGCCTCAAATAACCCAGAATCCTCCATCTCAGCTGGAAGGTCATACATTGTCTTCTTTCCACTAAGCTTCTGAGCCAAACTCGTCATTGACCTGGTGAGTGTCTTTTTAGAAGGTTTGGGACTAAGCCCATCCTGTTTCACAGCGGCAATGAGGGATGAAACACTACCCATGCCAATACTGTTTTCAGAGGTGTTGACTGCAGACTTGGCCAGAGCTGAAGGCTGCCATTGAGAGTAGACATGCATCTCACAGTCCATCCCCACCACCAGGATGCCTTCTCGCACCCAAGACAAAGAGACAGGGATTGGTAGTGAACCCTCGACAGATGACACCAAATCCACCACTCGGAGAAGAACCATGCGTGAGCAGCATTGCTCCTGAGTGCCATCAGAAAGCCCCAGCTCTGGAGGTTTTCCTGACAGCATGCCATACATATAAAGTTTGGATCCCAGACCCACAGTTAATATATGAGAACCATCCTCCTGGGAAACCCAGTCTAAATGGACTTGCCTCTTGCTAACAACTGAGAAATTGTCAGTGACTGTGCACCCACCCCTGATGCTTGGTACCATCAAACTTTTATCACAGTAGCTGTTCAGGCTATGAAGACCAATGACTCTGAGCGTTTGTTCTAGGATCCACTGAGAACCACCTGTGGACTCGCACTGGAATATGCTCACGTGCATAAGGGTCTCACCAGCGCCACCCTGAGGTCCATCACCAGTGTGTGCCACAGCCACTCTGCTGGTGTGACAGCAGCTGAGACCCATGAGCTGTCCAGTAACACTAAGAGCACTGCTGTTGGCCACACCGCTCTCCACAAACAATGGCCACTCCTCCCAGATGTACAAGGGGTTTCTAGGGGTATTGGGGTCAAAGGCAGCACTACACCTCCAGAACCGGATGGTACCGTCCGAGCAGGATGTGGCCAGCAGAAATGGAGCCCGTCCAGCTGGCTGCAAAGAGGACGAGCTCAAATGACCTGCAACAAAAATAATAAACACACTGAATGCAATAGTTATACCAGATTATCTAGAGAAATCTAGGTAATCAACAATCAAAACATTGGCACACATCATGTTATGGTGAAAGGTCACCTGCAGCAGGTGTAGCCCGTATGACCTCAACACCCTCTGGTAGCTGGAGCTCCTGGCAGAAAACCTTGTTGTTTGTGAGTGTGAGGCGACAGGCAGTCTGAAGGTTGGATGTGCTCGGCTTTGATCTCGGGGTCTGTGGTGAGTTTGCCATCTCGAAGTCAAACTGTGAAGGGTTTATAGTTGATGGAGACACAGCAGCAGAACTCTGTCTCTGATCTGAAAGAATATTAACAACTGTGAGAAATCACAATATACCCTATTTTACTTTATAAGTGTAAATTTCCTGGTATTTTCAGGCTGTGGAGTATCACTAATCATGCTGTAAATAATGTTCAGTTTCTTGCACAGGCCAGTTGTTTCAATTAATAAGACTTCAAAATATCATCAGGGGCCGCAGGAATTAATTTGTGTAGCCTGTGTTTGCTTTCTTGACCTCTTCATCTAAAAGAATTTTCCTCAATAAAACCCATTACAAACCCATGAAGACAGGATTTGCTTCCAGATGTAGATGCCACATGTGTAGCAGTGATCTGCCACTCTGACAGAACTCAAGCACCACCAGAAAGAACCGAGCAGAGAAAAGCGTAGAGTCGAGAACTGAAAAAGAACAAGAGCTGATGAAACCACACACACACAAACAAAAAGAAACAAACAATGTGACATCATCAAAAAGAACATCCTCCTACCCGTTTTCTCATTTCCCAGTATCAAGTCCTCCTCAAACACGTGCAGAAGCTGTGTCTCCTTCCCCTGCTAAGCAGACAGAGACAGTGAGGGTCACTGTGGATCAAATCTTTACCTATGTTGGTGCACATTACGATTCTCCAGTGGATCTTATACATACAAAGTCTGTGATGACATCCAGTTCAATGATGCAGCCAGGTCTGGCTGTAGATTGTTGACTAATGATATTAAACACTTCCCCAACATATTTCTGAAAATACATAAATACATCAAAAGACATATGATTGAAATTTTGATATAAACCCCAGTTTTACTGAACCTGCATGTGGCTTACAGAGATGTCCGGGTTCGAGAGTTCACTCAGCAGTTTTTTGGCCTCAATAACAGCCTGATACAGTCTCAGCGACTGTCCATCACTGGCTATGAAACAGGCACTGGGTGAGTTTCCATACGCACCTTAAAATATAACATACATGAAAAAAAAGAAACAGTAAAACACCATCAGCTTTGAGCAGTAAAGAAGCTGATCTTTAATCTTTTACAGAGATACAGTATATATTCATGAAAGCTGAATATTTATTAATATTCAATGCAGAAGTTTGAAGACATCAGAGACACACATGCTGTTTACCAGCTACCACATTAAAACATGCAGGCGACCAGTCACAAATACACAGAAGAGCTTTTATCTGGCTCTGCTTTCTCCTTCTTTAACCATCAAAATGAACTAAAGACAATTCTAGAACCACGAGTTTCAGCTACTTGTAGTTAGCGACTTCCCAACACTGCAAATCGTGACTCCACGTACTAATCTGAATCAAAACGTGATACAACAAATGATTCTCACACCTAATATTTATGCCTTTGTACTTTGGCAATGAAAGCCTCTTTTTACCATGCCAATAAAGCTACTTGAATCTCGTTGTATTGGCTTCTTTAGAAATTATTTTTTTTGTGAAACAAAACCAGACAAAACAACTTGTCAAATTGTGTATACAATGTAAGTTAATCAATAATGATCTCTGGTTACGGTAAAAAATAAACTACACTGATAATCTGGTGCCTTTGACCCAGTGGCAGCCATGCTGCCATTTATTTCAACAACCTCCCTGAAGGTGTGATATTGTGTGATTAAATGTGTGTGTTTCAGAAACAGGAAACATCTTCCTCACCAAGACAGTTGCTAGGGATGAGTGTGGGCAGCCAGGCCACATTAGAGAAGGCAGACACATGCAGCGAGTTGATCCTGGCCAGTTCTGACACACCCCCTGAGAAGGACAATGGGCCTACTGGATCAACCCTCCACAGGATCAGCTCGCTGTAAACGGCGTTGGGGTCCGTGGAGACTATGCCTGACGACACTCTGTTTCTGCAAAATTTGGCGGGGCGGGAGATGACAGTGCCCCCGTCAGGCGTCTTCAGGGCATTGTGGTGTGAGGTGGTGAGCAGCAGGGGCAGCAGAGAGTGACAGGCCAGATCATTGAGGTGAAAGCGATGGCCACAGTATCGCGACTTGTGAGAGACACTGAGCACCGTGGAGAAGGCAGAGTCCTCTGCGAAGCTGACAGCCCATTGGTTAAGGGAGCCGTCAGCGTGTTTGGAGATCATCAGGACGTTGGGGGTGAAGATGCTAAGACGCAGACTGTTAGCAGCAGGTTTGTTCTGACTCAAGCTGATCAGAGCAGAGGAAGAGTGAGGCAGACCTGTGGGTCGCTGCCGAACATGCTGGATGGCCAGATCCACATTCTTGTTGCAGGCGTACATCACCACACTGCAACTGAGCGAGTTGGCATCACCCATGGGGAAAGCCACGGGAATTCGAGACACAAAGGACACCTAGAAAAAGAGAATGAGGTAAAGGTGAGCTGACTTAGAAATGGTACAGCATCATCACTCTTTCAGTAAAACATTATATAGAATGTTTGCTACGCAGTTGATTGGATATTTTGTGTGGTTGCTTACTGGTCAACAGAGCTGAACCCCCAAACGAGGTGAAAATGTTTTCTCTCATAAATCAGTAATTACCCACCAGCTTGTGATGTAATCCATCATTCATGTCTGCGGGTCGGAGCGATACTAACTAATAATGATGCTCCACGTAGAAAAAACACCACTATTACAGCATTTAATATTACAGCTAAACAAATAGTCCGTCTGCAGTGAGTCATGATATGAAATCATGATATTAATGCAGACAAACCTGAGCCTGACGGAACATGCCGGGCTGATATTCATCCAACCAGTCGACGTGCCACACCAGCAGCGATCCGTCCATCGGATGGATGCTGAACAGCATGTCTGCTGCTCTGTTCCAGTCACCTAACAGCACATCCACCTGATGATCCGCAGCGGCTGCAGGGAGAGAGGTGGATGCCACAGCTGCACTGTCCTCAGCATCTGATCAGAGAAGACTTATAAGCTTCTATCTGACATTTTTGTCAAAATTGAGTTATTGACATATTCTTACTCTAATATAACTTACTGACACTATTAAAGGTGTTTTTTTTAAATGCATTTTGGGTGTTTCATTTGAAAAACAAAAGTTCTATCAGTTTTGGTATATACAATCCAAAAACTTTAAACCTCAATATCTCAAAACTAGTCAAAACGCAGATAGAACCTTATAATTCTAAGGTAGCGATTTGACTGATGGGGAAACGGATGAAAGACCTCCATTAGGAGGAGCGCTTACCGTTCTGCTCTGTGCCGCTCCTCAGCTGCTGCAGAAACACCTCCATGCTCAGTGTCAGGTTCAGCTCTTTGTTATTTAGCCAGTGAACAGTGAAGGTGCCGCCCGGTTCCTCCTCAGAGCCACTCATGGAGGATATGGAGGGCAACAGAGGAATGTCTAAACACAAAGTTACACTAACATTTACTCTACAGTTTAGACAACAACCAATAAGAGACTCCAAACCTAAATTCCAACTTACAAAAATTATCATGCATATAAAAAATTATACTTTTCAAACAGTCATCATGATGGATCATCAAATGAAATCATCAAATGATGGAAAGTTAAAATGAAATCAAGTCCCTTCCACACCAACTTGTCTGTTGACTATCCAGTTGATAGAAACGTCTTGTGTTTACTACACATACGGAGCTAAACTTGACTGCACTCATCTATTGTTCTCATTAGTGAAGGTTGCGCAGAGTGTCTGTTACCTGTTGCTGGGTTGATGCTGGCAGCGATGTGGAAATGACACAGTGCGTTGGCATGCAGGATGTTGGTACGGTGAGTATAATGTTTGTTCTGCTGCTGAGGCAGAGGGCCTGTATATGACAGCTGAGACAAACATCGCACCTGCTCTCTCCATGAATGCTTTAGGTTCAGCTGGAATAAAAAATAAGGTTGATGTGATCTTTCACGTTTATAATGGACTGAAAATGCCACATTCACTGAACTGTTCTCTGACTATATCTCATCTTACCTCCAGCGGGTTCTGGGCCATGCTGTTGGTGGAGGACTTCTTCATGTTGTTTGATTTCGGCATGTCACTGTTCATGTTGTTGCTGTGATTGTGTCTCAGTCCAGACAGCAGACAATCACTGGGCAACAGCGTTTCTGCCCAAAGTCGACAGACACTGTCTTTACAGCAAGTCAGGAGAACATTACACACTGCACCTCTGCAGGAACAAGAACACTGTGTAAACACCTCAAGAACTGCCACGCTGCGTGTAAACACCTCAAGAACTGCCACGCTGCGTGTAAACACCTCAAGAACTGCCACGCTGCGTGTAAACACCTCAAGAACTGCCACGCTGCGTGTAAACACCTCAACAACAGCCATGCCAGCTATAAACACCTCTAGAACAGCCATGCCAGCTATAAACACCTCTAGAACAGCCACGCCAGCTATAAACACCTCTAGAACAGCCACGCCAGCTATAAACACCTCTAGAACAGCCACGCTGCGTGTAAATACCATGCTGTGTGTAAACACCTCAAGAACAGCCATGCTGCGTGCAAACACCATGCTGTGTGTAAACACCTCAAGAACAAAAACACTACTCTGTAAATACCTCAGGGTTCAGGTATACTTCATGTCTTTGTCTTACCTGGGCATGTACTTGCTGGTTTTCCTCCAAGAAAACCCAGTGACTGAGCGAGGGTGGGCCAGGTAAATAAAGGAGAAGTTGATCTCTGCCCCAGAGTGCAGGTCAACAGGAGTAAACAGTTTAGTTATGTCTGCCTGCCATTTGCTGGTGCTGTACCACACTTTCACCAAACAGTCATCCTGTAACAAGACAATCCTTCAATGAGACCCAAAACCAATGAAGAACATTACACATGTTTTGAATATGGACTAGCCACAGACCAATTAAACTGCTGATTCCTGACCATTTTAAACAGTGGTCAACCACAAAGATGCATAAAGACACAAACCTGTCCGGCCGTCGCAAAAAACTCTCCATCTGGGGAGAACTTGATGAAGTGAATCGGAGCGGCCGTCCTGCAATATTCCAGAGAGGATGAGAGAGATTTACTGGAGCACTCTGACATGCAGCTAGAGACAAGCTGTTGCTCTTATGGTCATATACTGACTTGCATTGCCATATGCATCTCCACGAGCACAGAGGATCATGGGCTGTGGTCCCTCCCTCTGGACTGACATGAATATTACACCACAGCTGGAGACAGGCCGAGCCGGTCAGCAGACAGTTATCTGTAAACACCAACAGAGAAGAAAGTTGAGGTGTTTATCTTTGACAGCAGGTTTAGCGAGGCCAAAACATCACAGGTGCTGATTTACCTGTGGGATGCCATGACACAATGTATGCGGGTGACTGCAAAACAAACTGTGCACTCTTCTGCCAATGAAAGTTCACCTTCTAAAAAAATCAACAATAAACAGCAATCAGTGACATCACTAGAACAGAACAGTTTAAACAAGAACATGTTTTATCTATAAGAAACTTACTTGTGCTTTATCTCGTGGACTGATCTGTACAGGTTCAAACACACAAACAATGTTTCCGTAAGACGCTGCTATCTGTTGGTGTAAAAACAGAAGAGATTTCACTCATATTTCCCTCATAAAATAATCAAATAAAAGGTTCACCCAGTAATACTGTGTTTTAGTGGCCAGTTAAAATCTGCAGCTGACAATGGCGTGAATAATTTTAAACAAAGAAAAGTGTGTGAGCACTTCAAAACCGGCCAGGATAAGACAGAGTTTAGACTTTTGCAACAGGCGTGTCAATTTAAATGTTTATTAAAGTTTATTATTTGTCCACGCCATCATTTCAAACATACTGTAGGCCTTGGAGATGTGACTGTTTCAAAGGTTTAAAAGTCGACTTGTCGACTATGAGATGAACATACAGAACACACATAACTTTGTTTTCTGTTTCACTAAACAGTGTCCTTCTGCCATGATTTCAGTTCAACACAGACACAATGTAAAAAGACACAGACCTAAATTATCACCACTATTGTATGATTAATGTATCATACATAACATGAAGACTTGCTGGCTATAAATGTCATTTTAAATGTTTGAACAGATTAAAAATGACACAATGTCCATTACAAAGCAGAGATCAGATGTGGATATCACTATTAAAGGCTGGCAAACTATATTACAGAGAATTAGGAAACTAATTTAACTCAGAAGTGATAACAATGAACAGCACACACACACTTGATAGAAGTCACTGTCACTTGATAGAGATGTGACAGAAACCGCTTGATATTTTTCTCACATCAACACCGACCATCAGCACAGGGTGAGATGTCGATATGGTCATTCAACGTGTGTCTCACCTGACCCCCCTGCAGCGAGCAGTCCACACAGCCCACCTGAACATTACCGTGTTTGGCTCCAGGAATAATCTGGATCCTTTCGAAGTCACTGCCCAAAATGACCACATCACAGCCCGAGGCGTATGCCTGCAACACAAGCACAGGACACAAACTCACTAAAATAAAACACAGAAACCAGACACACAGTCAGACTGTCCACTGCTGATGTCAAACACTGCCCATCTACACACAACTAGAAAGTGTTTCCATAGCTCATCTAGCAGAACATGGAACATGTTGCAGATGCAGCAGAGAAACATTAAAAAGAGTTTATTCTGGAGATTTCTGTACCGTGAAGGGCTGGTTGTTTACTCTGCCGACAGAGAAGCAGTTGTCTCCAGGATTAACAGCCCCTGTGAGCACCTGGTGCAGGTTCATTGTTCTTGGCACACTTGAGTTTTAGCACAAACTCCTGGAACAAGAGAGGTGGAGAATCAGTGACTGGTGTCCACCAAAACTACACTAAACCACTGACCTTTCCTTCATTAACTGCTGGACACACACTGATGGCGTCCGATTCCTGTAGTTCTGACTAACACAGCTTTTCTCAATTAATTATGTCCTCAATAATTTGTCACCCTTGATGAAGGCCTAATGGTTATAGTTGGATATGTAAGCCAAAGAAGGTTGCAGGATCGATTCCCACAGCTGGCAGGAAACGACAGAGGTGCCCTTGAGCAAGGCTGCCCACTGTTCCGAGTGTGTGTTCATGACTTACAGTGTGAGGGTTCACTCCTCACTGGAGGGCTTTAAATGCCGAGGTCACATTTCGAGAATGGGTTATCATACATTGACGGATATATCACTTTCACCTTAATATAATAAGACCAAATTCTTCAAAGTAAGTTTGAGGGCAATAATGATCAATTTGGTTTAAAACCAAAAACCTACAAATCACCAAAACACATATTATTTATAAAACATATGTCTATGTCTTCATATATAACTGTACGTTACACTTACTCATTAATAGTCTGTCTGTGTGTGTGTGTGTGTGTGYKYGTKTKTSTGTSTGTGTGTGTGTGTGTGTGTGTGTGTGTGCTCGTTTTTCTGTCTGTCTGTCTGTCTGTCTGGTGTGTGATGTGTCAGCCTGCGAGTGTCACTCACGTGATATCCGTCATGTCGACTCCGGCTCTTTAAACTCTTTTAAAAGAGGTCTGAAAGGATTGTTTTTGGTTATAACCCCTCGATAGATCTATATTTATTCTCTAATTATTTGTGTGCTTCTCAAAATGAATTCTTGACTTTTTCCGTAGTCAAAAGGTTTTAAAAAAAATGGGGTTTTTTTGGCCGCGCTAAAACGAAACATACTGAGAGATTCATTGAAAATTTCATTATTTCTATTCACACTATCATCTGAATCTTACAGACCTGCACTGTTTATATGATTAAGGGCATTTTATGATATTTATTTCACGACTGTTGATTTTATTTGGAAACCGTTCATATAATTAGCATGTACCGTTAGCATAGCAGCAGGCAAACATCCCAAATGCTATGAGAAAATTTACACGCGCCTTACCTTATAAACGGGTTTCATTGGTGTTTAAATATAAATATAACGCGTGGTCCTCTCATTATGAAAGATAAATAACACACACAGTGATTTACAGGCGTTTGTGTGCGAAGAATCTTCTGCTGTTCAGGTCAGGAAGTGAAGCGCG
Organism: Ambastaia sidthimunki; assembly: GCA_036877625.1. Lineage (NCBI taxonomy): Eukaryota > Metazoa > Chordata > Actinopteri > Cypriniformes > Botiidae > Ambastaia > Ambastaia sidthimunki. Next base: position 3,393 of record JAZGTK010006864.1, on the reverse strand, counting down.
CACTGCATCACGGGATTTGAAGTTCATGATCACTGAGCTCTGCTCATGGAGTCACATGCCTCACGTGTTCACTTGTAAAGGGGTGCTTTATTGTAAAAAACAAACAAACAAAGCATATGCTTATTGTCAAGGCCATACTTGTATTTTACATTTAGAATACATTTACATCCAAAGTTAAAACACATACTTTCTAGTAATGTACATTGCTACAGCACCTTTTTCAAGATTCAATATGTTAGACACTTAATCTCAGACATTTCATGTTCAGAGACACAAGCTTCTCATCAATAATAAAAACTTTGGCGTGTCACTGACATTTACCGCTCTACTAAATTAGATACTTTTATTATGACATAATTCTGGCACATTTGTCCTCATCTTTTGCTCCATCAAAAACCAATTTACAGAAACATTAGATTATGTTTGTTGGTCTGAAGTGTAAGTGAAGTTATTCAACCTGTCTGGTGTGACAGTGCTTTGCCTAAGACAGACAAATATTGTCTTTCTACACACTACAAAACATTTGATAATATCAGTGATTCTGAGGACTCTAATCAAAAGTGAACGTGTTGTTGAGGCAGACACTAGGGGGCAGTATTGAAGCTCTCATCGTGTCTGATGGACGCAAGTGACTCTTTAAACATTCATGTTGGAAACAGTTTTGTATTCATGACAAAAACAGTAACTGCTGCTTTCCACTGTTTTTAAAAAGTCCAACTATTTAATTTTTGTTTTCCTCCTAAGTGTGAGGTTCCCCTGAGTGTTACTGTATCTTCTGATGTCTGTTACTACTCTAATTACTCTGATGATCTCTGATGTTTGATGAGAAATAATGAACAAAGGAAATAATTTTAATTTTGCTCTACCACAAAATCTCAGTATGGCTCAAATCTACTGTACCAAACCACAATGAGCCACAGTGACACATAAGTTGTCTCAGAGGAGCAGAAACAGCAGTAGCAGGGAAGAGAAAAGGCGTAGGCTAGTGCATCTTGTGCTAACACGCCATCTGCATCATGTGCATTTTTAACGTTGCTGTGAGAGGTTAGAGTGCTGAATCTCAGTTTGATATTGGCTGAACACCAGATCTCATTGTTACAGTGGGTAAAACCCTCCTGCAGCCCTTTCTTCTCTTTTCTTTGTTTTCATTCTGCATGTCTCCTGAAATCTCACAGAATTCTGCTGTCATGTGGATATAAGACATAGGGTGTCCTAACACTGAGAGCTGTGGGAAACAGAGCTGGAAGGAAAGAGAGGGAGCGTCAGGATTTCCTCAAACTGCAACCTCTTCCGGATGGCCTTTCCAGCATCATCCAGGAAGTGTGTAAGGCGGTCATGAACACCTTCATCCTGTCATCACACACCTGCTGGGATACATCAGCTCTTCTGTAGAGACACACTCAGCAAAGAAGTTGATGTGACGGTGTATTCATCAAACTCTAGTTGGTGTATTTTATTTCTTTTTTTAATATATTTTATGCATGCACACCCTTGAGCTTATTAACGCTGGTTTTGATTCCAGGTAAATTCTTCCTGGAATGAGTCTGATCTCGTCACACATTTAGTCAGCATGCATACATTCTCCAGTCACTGAGACAAAGCACAGCAGTGAATACATTTACACACTTTAACATCTCAGATCGACAGACAATGCATGGCACAGAATTATTCTAAAACTGGCAGCATTGCTCATTTAAAGGTTGATTCTTTGAGCAAGTCATATTTTCTCTTTTGGAATAAAATTTCTGTACAAATTCAGTTTTGTTTGGGGATGTGAATTTCAGGGCAGGCCAATGAGAATGCTCTCTGTGTATGTGCTCTTGAGTAAATAAGGACTTCTGTTGAATTGTGCGTGTCACAAAGAATTCAACAACTGATCTGATTGGATCAAGCAAAAACCACAATCTTTCTCACAGCAGGACCTAATGAATAAGAAATGTAAGCCCTGAATAGTCCAATAATGTCAGGCTTGCACATACTGTATGCCTGTGTAGCCAGTAAGTAACTGTGATGCATGGGCTGAAAAATTGATAAGCACTATGGTGTGCCAGTGCTACATGATTATTTATTCAGCAGGAACTGTGAGTGCTTGTCACTATACCAGCAGGTTTACCTGCTTCTAACCTTTCAAAGCTGCAGTCATTTTTAACACTCCAACATTTTTAAGGCTTCCGGTTCTCATCGTTTTCTGTTATTTTAACATAGACGCTTTGGTGACAAGCAGCTGCTCCACAAAGATGCGCTAAAGCCATATTCTGTCACGGCCTGTTACAGCGAGAGAGCCAGAAGTGTTTGACTTATTCATGAATTAACGCAGTTTCGCTCATCAAGAGTCCCCGCTGAAGAGTGTCTAATGTTTTCAGACTTCCTCAGTCTGTTCTGCAGCAGGCAACAATCAGTCCGTTCTTTAAAATGCTGATTTATGCGTCTGCAACTATCAGCTATATTTATCTCTGCATGACTTTTTGAAGGGATTTTTGTAAATTCTTTGCATTTTCAATTTCAATTTAAATTAATTTATATAGCGCTTTTTACAATGTTACTTTGCTCAAAGCAGCTTTACACATAATACTAAGATACAGTATATAAAAAAATAAATAAAACAAAATAATCAAGCATCTCAAACATCTTTAGACAGACAGTAATTACTAAAGATATGAATGGGTTAACTGGCAAAATATCATGTGACAGAAGTGATTTCTCTTCAAGAAAAACAATTAGATGTTGTAACACTCAATGTTACAGTTTGATGTTTTGTGATGGTTTGACAGTGTTGTATAATTCGGTTATTATGTATGTGGTGCTGCAGCTTCTAATCACTGCTTCAGGCCTGTATGTAGGTATCTGTAGGACTGATTGACATTGTAGTAACGTAGCACAGTAACACAGATGGCTGGAGTATATAAACAGCATGCAAACACATCATTATAACAGCATGCAAACACATCATTATAACATGGTAGCTGCTTTGGCCCAATGATTTGCTGGACTAAGACCATTCAGACTTGTTGATGTGTTTGAATAGGTCTTCACACTGGCTGGAGATGACAAGACCACCAGCATAGTGTTCACACACAAAGACATTGAGGCTTCATCTCCCTGGATCTCTGTCTCCAATTTCATATAATATTGGCAAGCATCAATACAATTACATAGTCACAGGTAAACAAAGATCAAATATAAACAATGTGCTAGTAATGACAATAAATAACAATAGAAACTAAACATCCAATTTGCTCTTGATTCAGATTGTTCTGTTTATGAGATGAATGCTTTATTGTGTATGTGAATCGCTAACGCACTATTGTTAGTAACTCCACGTGGGTTTTGTTGTATGAATTGTGTAGTAAACACACATCGCAGGGCAGTGTGTCGGTCTGATGGCCCGTGTGT
>JAZGTK010006863.1:0-16683 GCA_036877625.1 Ambastaia sidthimunki | reverse complement strand
TGTGTGTGAACTGCAAAATTGGCACCTTGCAGATTTCTACTGAAGTCAAAAGTGAACAGAATATTGCTTTCACATCAGGATAAAAAGGAGCTTTCTGATTTTATTTCATTTAATTACATTTCATTGTTTAGTTCATACTTGGATATTGGTTTTTATTTTAATTGTTAAAATAGCTTATTTTTTTGTTTTCAGCAGTTATGAATTGAACCACTCAACCAATCACGATACAAAATAAAAAAATGAATGGGGGTCATTTATTGTATCAGTCGTTCAGTCCTGTTATGTGATTGGCTGGCAACGTGTTGCCACACAAAGAAAGAAAATTTTATGTATAACCCTATTTGTTCTTAAAACTATTTTGCTATACACAGTGCTACTAATATCAGAGCAAATATATGAAATTGATGTATTTTAATGTGTGTTTGCAATTTATGTAAATGGCTGAAAAAGTGTTTTTTATACATTTAAAAACTAAACTGACCACCAGACATAAAGGCACCCAGCTTCAGGTTTTATTATTTATGCAGTATATTTTTAACACATCTTTAATACACATATTCAGTCTTTCTGTGGTGATGTAATTATTAAATTATTCATCCACCTTCCCAATCTGCTTCATCATCCCTGTTTTGAGATCAGTTTGGCTTCTAGATGATTGTGAAAGAGATGATGACGTGCAAGAGGGCAATCTGATCCTAGATCAGTTCCCTTACTCTGGGATAGTTCATCATTGTGTTCATGGACATTATCCACTGACTGAGCAAAAACAGAGACAATGGCCAAATTAGCCACATTCTTTGTCTAGGTGCCCCTTGTACAATAGATGAATATGATACTGCACCCAGAGTTCTGTTATCCCCATTCTGTCATCTTAGTTCATGTTAATATACAACATCCACCCCTCAACGTCCATGACTGTACTAAACAGTTTTGTCTGAGATTGTGTAATAACTTTGAAGTACTGTGTAGAAAAGTCGGACGGAAAGAGACAGCCCAGAGAGAAAAGGGAGGTGGGGGGGTATGAAGAGAGAGAGAACTCTTTCCCTGGTGCTTTCAAAGAGACGGCTGTTTTTGAAATAGGATTTTTAAAAAGATGAGATGGTTTTAACATAAAATCTTGTACAGTTCTATAGATTTATCATACCTATATTTTTGTTTTGGTTTACCAGTGAACATTTGATAGTGCTCATTACCCTGTGAATAAAGTGTTGAATGCTTAAATGATGTGCTCTGTATATGGTCTTTTTTAAAACACCATGAGAGAAAGATTTAGTTTCGATAGATACAGACAGATACATACATACACGTGCATCCATTACAATGGACAAAAATAAACTGCCCATGAAATAATTCAGTAAAGTGCAGCCTAACAGTAGGAGTAGCCCACTTGTACTTCCTTTACTGGACAGCAGATGCCGCCTCTCCACCTCAAACCTTCAGCAGTAACTGTGGTATTTGGTCTCCAACCACAGCAGTGCAGTGAGCACATGGAGATCAGATTACCAGCAGCATGTACTGTAGGGGAGGGAGGAGGAAGAACCCACTCGTCCACTGTCTGCGTTCAACTCTGGTGGGACACAGAGTCTGAAATCCACATTCAGAGCCACAGCACAAGACGTGCGATCTGCTTGGTGTCTGACACGGGACAATTCACTCCCATTATTTCATACAATGTGAGGATCATGGCTGAAAGAAGGTAAGTTAATTTTGAGTTGTGGATATACTGTTACAGGTCAGCTTAGTTCAGCTGCTTTTGAAACTGGCGTAACTTTGAAACTGACAGCTGATTTTGTAACAGAGAGTGAGTTGCGATGTGACATTATTGGGTTAAATGGGATACAGACACTATTAAAAATGAACAAGATGTTGTTGCAATAAAAATGTAAATGTTCAAAACGTTTTGCACGGACTGTTTACGCTAAACTGTTTACATAGTCAAAGTTCACTAAAACATGAAGCACCGACTTTATTTAAAATTAGAAATAAGCGGTTTTATACTTAAACTTGGAGTTGTTTTCATTGTAGGGTGCGTAAAAGTTTACCAACATCACAAGTATTACAATGATAACACTTTACAATCAGGTTCTGTTTGTTAACCTTAGTTAACTACCCTTAGTTAACATAAACAAACAATTATCAACACATACACAACATTTATTAATGTAAAGTTCAGTATTTATTAATACATCTTTATTTTAAAAAGTTGTATCTAAAGTAAAGTTGTAACATGAGATAATGCATAATAAACGAACACACACAACTACATTTGCATCATCTAACACTGACAAAGATTAATAAATGCTGTAAATATTTATTGCTCATTGTTAGTGAATGTTAGCCAATGCACAACTACTGTAATGTTAACGAACGGAACTTTATTGTAAAGTGGCTGTTGTAGTGTTACCAGGACTACAGTTTATCGTTTATAAAACGTTATATATCGAACCATTTGATAATCTGTAACACATTAAATAAGACTTTGCGATTCATATTAGACCTGCAGACTGATGATAGATTGATCACTGGAGCAGGTCTGATCTCAGCATATTGATGAACAGATGCGATGCGGGTGCTGCAGACAGATCCAGTGTCGCTTTCCAGGTGTCATCGTTAATGAATTTAATAGGATGGAGTTTTGACATGTTTTATTTATCATGTGGCAAAGCCATATTCATTTTCCTTTTTGGAAGACCTCCTATGTAGCCAGGACAAACACTGATGGGTGTTCTAACTATTAAAATATTCACAATACCATATGGACGGAATCGCAGACTACAGACTGAACGTTTAATAATGCATCTAATTATTGGTCACATACACTCAGTTGTTAAACTCAATCCTGTGAGGCCAGTTTATGATGTTGATCAGTGTAATACAATTTTGTCTTCATTTACTCATTCATGTCATTCTAAACCTGCATGCAGGGTGCTTTCATTATGCAGAACCAAAAAAAGTCATATTGAACTTTTAAAAAACATTACTGTAACACTGCAAAGTCCATATGACTGGTTAATGCACTGTATTGTAATTTTACTGTATGCTAAACTATATGAAAACTTTGTGTGAGGAACAGTCAAATTATAAATAGTTAAATATTCCCTTTACATTTAAATGCATACATTTAAATATGGCAAATCTATATGGGCCATGTTAGGTTATGTAGCAACCAATGGTGTTTGATATGAGTAAGTGGTGTCATAATTTTCACTTTTGGGCAAGTTATACTTTTAAACTTTGAATAGTTACAAACCTTTAAACCACATTACCTGGTGTTCACCATAACATTGGTTGGGGGCTTCCACATTGTTTTGATATTGTTACACACCAAAGTAACCCATCTTTCGCTTTAACAGCTGGATAGTTCCCATCACCTAGAAACATATGTTGAGCTATAGTTAACAGTCTTACCCTATCAGCTCACTGTTGCTATAGCAGCGGTTAGCTGAATTTGTAGTTGCTCAGAAATAGTGGAGCTGTTATTGGTCTGCGGTAAAGCCTTAATTACTAGTTTCTGTTTTGGACCTTCTCAGATGAAATTACAAATTGGTTTGGCACTGGTTTAAACATCAAGGAAACATCAAGTTGTTTTCTATGGTTCTGGCTCCTATCCAGAAGTTTTGGCTTTATATTTTCCAGCCTTTAGTGATTATTATGTGCATTTTGTATTGACTGTAAGTTTACAGGGATTTTTTTAGACAAATGTTGCTTGTGTTTACAATTTCATGCTGTAAAACTTAATATGGGATGGCATAAATATTGCTGTAATTTAAATGGCCACTTGTGATAGATGTGGGCCAGATCTGATGGTAGACAGGTTTGTGGGTGTGTTTTATCCAGACTTGGCTTTAACTGTGTAAGTGTAGGGTTTGTTTGTGCGATGATATCTTGGCCCCTTCCATTCATTTGTTGTGCTAAGCTGTTCTCCAGTAATACCTCTAACAACACAAACCTGCCTCTCCCAGTGGAGTCTTCCTGTTGTGAAACTCAGAGCTCTCTTCCCACTTTGTGTCTGTTATACAAAACTTTGGACTGTTTTCCAGATACCTGCCGGTTGTGTTTTCTGTATGTCCAGAGCGACATCTTTGGCAAATACTGTTGTAAAATGACAGTGGAAATACTTCCTCCTTTGTGTGACTAGTTTTCCCAAAAAGACTGCTAATGATGTTTATTTGACAGTTTTTTTAATTGTGTTCTGTTTTGTATATCTCAAGTCCATACAAAAACAATAGTGTTAATTTAAGTGTGTGTGTGTGTGTGTGTGTATAGATCAGTGAAGTAGATACAGTATAGATGTGTTCACACTGAATGTTTGCAAACCTTTCAGTATTTTCTTCTGCAGTCTGTTGAAAACATTCGTCATAAAGGCTCTTTGTGTGTCTGAGTAATACCCTTCATACATTAATAAAGAGCTCTGTTGAGTATTAGTTCACAAATCAACACATATCTCATCTGCAGTTTATGTGTCTGCGTGTTTCTGTTTGTGTCGGAGTTTGAAAAAGCACCTTAATTATCACACCAAACTTGAAAACAGAAACGCATGTGCTCTCTGAGTGGAGTTTTAAAGCAACATTCCCAAAGTAGGTGGGTATGCTAAATATTAACCAAAGACCACTGAAGTAAAAGCGTTTAGCCTGGAGTGGCTGTCATTAAAGACACAGCAGGGCATGTCTGCGGCTGCCCGAAAATAACTCACAACCCCCACTGAGATGATAGGAAACTGAGCCAGGCACCACTCAAAATTGTACCCTGCTCTCCTTCTAGCAAAGTTGAGTTTTTCTTTACCAGTCAGCTAGTGTCTGGAGAAACGTCTTCAGAACGGACAGATGGAGGCATGTTTGGGGCAATTAAAGAAAACATGGAATCAAAATACACCCCGTTTACTTTCTTAATATATATCCACAATCTTATTGTGCACAATTCGTCAGTGCAAACAGTTGTTTTCATCGAAATGTAACTTTTTTCCACTCAAAAATGACTGAATAAAAGTTGGTTTCTGGTGCCATAACCAAAGCTTTGTGAGTATGGAAAAAAGAGATTAAACATCAATACACTTGAAGATATGAAAATGTGACACACTAGTGTGTACTGTTTCTTCATATTCTAAAGAAAACTTGATCATTTTTTGCCCTTGCAAAATTTGCAGCCACAATGCTAGTGTGTTTTGGATGGCTGCTGGCTGGGTTGTGCTTGGTTACTAGTTCTGCTTGGTTGCTTACTGGCCCAAGTCTAAGTTTATCACCCCTAAATATCTTTAAAACACCAGTCCCTGAAAATGGCAATTAGACACGTGAAAATCTTCATCTGATTACCAATAAAGTTAATAAACCAGATGATCTGAGGTATTGCCCCATGTCTGACCAGTGTGTAACCATCCAAAACGACAAGAACCGCACTGTTAGGGACATGTTAGCCCTGGCCCATCTCTACGCTTCAGTTTCAAACAGCATGTGATGTAGATACCAGCAAAACTTTTTGTTTGCATTTGGAGGAAGTTCAGCACATGTTTCTTTCCTCAGATGAACATGATTGTGGCTGCTTGGTGATTATGACAGGTGGACAACACAACTTCAGTGGTACACACACACCTGCCCCAGCGATCAGCCCTGTGGTTTAGTCCTTTTAAGTCCCTCATAAGTCTGTATTGAAAAGCTACATTTAATGAGATTGGCAGCAATTGAATGTGTACAAGACTTCCCCCATCTGTGCTAACACACTTTTCTGATTCCTCTCTCACAGACACCTTGTTTCCCCAAAACACCCACATTTGTCCTCTGAGCCACCCCGTACACCCGGCCCTCCCCTCCACAAACACACTTAAGTTTCTCATTTATCTGATGGAATGGTCATGACTTACCAAGGCTGCTGGCCAGGCAGTCATGAGCTGTGTGTGTGTTGTTTTTGGTCTTGTATTTAAGGCTCCATGCTAAGGATTGAGGCAACAGATTAAGAAATGTGTGTGATTTAAGTCTGCATAACCTTTCACCCTGCAAAGCTTATGCATGTTTAAAAATTACTTAAGGCTTTAGTTATACTGTGATCCAACAAGGTTTACAAGTATGAGTCTTGAATTCCTATCCAATATCACTTACAATAGCGGAATTGATATCTCCATGACGACCGTTGACTGGCAATTGACAAGCATTGTGATTGGCAGCAGAGACGTGGGAGGGGTTTGGAGAAATGTTAATCTGGAAGCTATTGGGTTTGCTAAGTAAATATGTCACTGATGTCATATGTCATTGATGTCACATCAGTGACCACGTCTGACCAAGTGCATGATGAATGGAATGCTGATGTCATACAGGAAGTCATGGGTAACTTGGGTAAATGAGTTAGGTCACAATTTTTAATACTAAGGTTTGTTTAACTTATACTTACCCATGTGGCCAGTGTAATATGTACAGATAATGTTAGACTGTCACAGTGTGTTAAATAACTTTGGGAGGACCAAGACCAAAAGGGCTATTTGTAGCAAGTCTGTAATTTATAACTTGAAAAACATAGACAACAAGACGTTGAAACAAAACAAAAAAAACCACTGAATGTATTCACGTTGAATCTAAAAAATACTAAGATGATTTATCATTATTTATCATTTTCTCTGTTTTTCTATAGTTTGAAGAGTTTTTGAGAATACATTAACATCATTACTTGCATGCATCATGATGAATGATATTGTTACAAAAATTATTTGTGAATATTTGATACTTTATATGAATATTTTTATTTAACTTTTAAATTTGTTTAAATTCTTATTACTTAAATGTTTACTATTATTTTATCTTGATTTTTGGCAATAATTTGAAATGAATTTGTTGTTAACAAGAATTACACAAACATGCTTGCACACAGCTGCTACACCCATATGTGTTATGCACCTTTTGTCATCTTTTTCTTGTTTTTGTTCTTTGGAGCTTGTTGTTCGGTTTGATTGTGTCACAGTTTAAATAGCCTGCAGTGACCTGAGCCTCGTATGAACTGTGGAATAAAGGACACGTGGCCTGTGTTTTCCAGTCTTATCTGCCTCTTCCTTCCTGCCTGTCAGAGCAGAAGAGAGGAGTGAGTAAAACATACAAATAAAGGTGTGGGCTACAGCACCACAAATAGCTCAGTGGATGCTCCACTTAAAAATAATTTTACGGTGGTAAATCCAAAATAAACATAGTGCTTTGAAGTCTTTGACTCATTTTTTGCATTGAGCATGTGGATGTAAACTAAACTAAATCTACTGAACTACAAATAGATTTAGGAATTTATCTTTTTGATGTCCCGTTGATGACTGTTGGCTTACACTTCATGAGCTGTCAAGGCAATTAGCATTAGAAGTGTGAAAGATTTAAAGAAATCTATAAATTATTGTTTGATAATTTATACTAAAAATAGGTTATACTCTATTTGGTTTTTTAAAACTGTGACCTAACAAAATATGCATGTGGCTCTGTCACATGGTTCTCATATGAGTGATGTAAGTTTGAATCCAGCTCGCAACACATCCTGAACTTGTTACCCCCTCTTCCATACAATAACAATATAAAAAGGCCCTTCCATTATCCTTTAACCTTGGGCACTGGACTCAGAATCTATCCCCAATCTTCCTAATCAGGCATCTTGTTAATTAACAGTAAATAGGAACCAGGCTAGTTTCAATGACAAACACAGCCATTGTCAATAGTCAGGGAGTGTGGCTAGCGCAGACGCTAGCTCTGGAATGCTAATTCCTTTAATTGCGATTGAGGCCGCATTAGCGATTGTGACTAGCTAATTGCATGGACGTGACCCATCTCTCCTAAATTGACTGGAAATAAAAACAAAACTACTGCAATTGCATGCAGTTAGTGTGTTTGTGGCAAAAAGACATCAGTGCTACCAGTAAATTGAGGTGTATGTTTATTGCCAACCAATTTCAAGTCTAGTAACCACGCTGAACTGTTTGTCACACACATTGGAGATGTTTTAATAAAGTTAACAGTTGTTTCACTAGTATTGTTATTACAGCTGCAGGTTTAAATAAGGAAAAGAAGATGGGAAGATGGTTGTGTATCAGTTTTAGTTTCTATGTGCGTGAGGAGAGTGTGTCTTGTGGAGCACTCTAGTGAAACTCTAGCTGACATCACAGATGAACAGATGAATTGGCCCGTTCCTCTGGGGGCCGTTTGATGGGGTCTGACTCAACATTTCATATTCTGTTGAAAGAGGCCTCTCATCGTATCTGGTCCAGAAGTCACCGTCATCTCTTCTGAAGTGCATGTGTTTGTGTGAGCATGTTTGTCTGTCTCAGTTTATATGAGGAGGTGCTGTTTGTTTAAAATGGTTTAAATTATGAAGTTCAGCATGAAGTGGGAAAAGACTTACAAACGAAAGCGAGTCAAGAGAGATGTGGGTGTCATGCAGGAAAACGTCATTATTGCCAGACAGACGCACGATTCACATGCCACAATAATTTACATAATGCAAACAGAGATGTTTAGATTATTCACAGTCATTTACAAACACACACGCACACAGACACTTGCTTTCTAAATGAGGACATTTTAATAGGCTAATGTTTTATATTCTGTTCCATAATATATAATTTATAAATTGTTTAACCAAAGGTTTTGTGAGATTTTGCTAACTTTAGTGGAAAACTTGGTCCCCAGATAAACACACACTGCTGTTATTAGCCTGTAATCAGATATTAGCGTAAATAAATCCACAGATGATTTCTTTAGCTTATGAATCTTTAATCATTGTAGGAATATTAATTATTGAAATACAAAACATAAATCATGAAAGTAAGAAATCTTTTATGCATACAGTACATACACACTTTATGTTCTCTGTTTCGCTTATCTGATGTTATTTCTTTCTTTGGCCATCTTTTCCTCGTTCTCCTTCCAACGTTTTCCAGACATCCACATGTACTTCCCATCTCTGTTACAAGAAACACACACAAGACAAAGAGCTTGTCTAAAGCAGCGTGTTCTTCAGGCCGACCTGCGAGATCGTTTAGTGGAGCCCATTCCTGTGTTTTTCTGGATTGACCTGTGCCTTGTAGGTCCCTCTGCACCCACTGACAGGAAATCAGTGTGATCTCAGTGTGTATTTTTCCTCTGTGGATTAGACTGCGTGTGTGTGGACATGTACCTGTTTTAGAAAGTGTCCTATAAATATTGCGTTAAGAGAGGAAGAAGCGCATGCCTTTTAATCTAGTTATTGGTCTAGACTGTAGGCCAGACAGTCCAACATTCCTTATCCCCAGAGTCATTAAGAGATATTTTAAACCTCACATCAGATTAAGCCTGTATTAAATGAGGCATTTGATTGCACATCGTGGATGGACAGAATAAAGACAGAATAAAAGTCTCTGGTAAAATAGAACTGCCTCCACATGCAATTACAAATGGCTCTTGTTTCATAAGCAAACATGACATGTTTAACATTTAAATACACTGAGTTTGGTCTGTTGCTCACATAAAGCTATATTATGGCTATAGAAGATTTGGAAAGTAGCACGTGGGTTGTTTAGACTAATTTATGGTACTTTGTGATTCTTTTTGTAGCTTGACAGCAAACGGTCAACATATAGTCTTCTTGTATGGATAGAGGAGCTCAGATAGTTTTTAAAATATCTCTTTTTGCATTCCACAAGAGATAAACAGAATAACATTGTGGTGAATAAATGATGACAGAATTTTTATTTTTAGCTGAACTGTTCCGTTAGATCAACCGCACAAGATTCTCTGTGAACCTGCTCATTTGATAATGAATAGTTATTTTGCTGGCTATGCACAGATGGGAGTCCGAGCAACAGTGTGGTAATCCATCGTAACTCTGCCCTGCTGAAATCTGCCCACAGTCCTCACATGATTAAATCAAGTCCAGAGTGAACTATGTGACCTGTTGCATTTTTTTAATCCATGTTGTCTTTGATAGATTCAGGCTGTATAGTGATGAGTGTGAGAGAAATTTCCAGACTCAAAAGGTCGGGCCGTAACTCTGCAGTCAGAAGTGATTCAATGTTTTGGCAAAACCTAGAACTTCTCTTAACCTTTGGTTCTCTCTTTCTCTGATCTTTATGATGTATCTCTATGTTTGCAGTTAAAACATCTAAACATCCCTAAATTGTTGTAAATTTACTTTAAAAGGAACTGTGAAAGATAAATCTTTTTCAGTAGTATGTCTTTATATATCTTTATTATATATCTTTATCCTTAACCTATTGGCAAATAGTTGTTTTTCTGGTTATAAGCTTGCTTTATGCTAAAAACAAATACTGAGTAGGAAAATTCCAGTGTTCATGTTTTATTTCATCATGAAGTCTTGTTTCTTCCCTCACTTGTGTATCACACAGAATATGAAGCCACACAATCAGCAGTTTGAAGACAAATTGGCTCATGTAGAGGAAACACATTTATGTTCAGAATGACTGTAAAGTTTGTCACATTGTGCTCTGGACTTCTAATCCTGTCTTTCCTGCTTTATACAGCCCTCTGAAGAACACTGAGCCAGAAGAGAGTCAGGTGCTTTTCTGCTTTATTTCCTCATCTGTCTCTCAGCAGACCCCCCCCCACCCCCCCTAAATCCTGTCAGAGACTTTTTGTTACCATGATGAGGAGAACAGTGGCTGTTTTTAATTTATAAGACTGTAACACGTCCATGAAACTCTTATACATGCCGTTAAGCTGTCAAATCTCTTTATATAATCTGTAATAGCCTTTATATTTCTTTTTATCTGTGTCTCAAGATGTGATAATCATTCCAGGTCAGGTTATTATTAGATGTCCGTGTAGTTTATGTTAACTTAGACCATCAATTGCCAAACAGGACAGTCAGGGTGTAGGAATGCTACCTTTGTAAACAAGTTTACCTCGACCTTGGGCCCATTGACAAACCTGATTTCTAAAACCACGTTTTGTAATGTCAATTTAATGATTTATTCATCTGCCACAATAATGTTTTATCTAGAGTGACATACAGTACATTCAAGAAATATATTTATTAGTATGTGTGTTCCTTGAATAAAACACACAACCTTTTTGCTGCTAAAGCAATGCTGGTACCATTTGAGCTACAAGGACACCAACATGTTACGTTTTTAACTGAACTTTATGCAGTTAATCTAAATACAGTTTTAATTAATTGACAGCCCTAGTTTTTATGCTATTTAAAGGTTGAGCTGTGAAAGTCATGTTGTCTACCACAGGCAGGCACATAAGTCTACATTTACTGTACTTACACACTGATTGGGTTGCAAACACACACACACACACACACACACATACAAACTGAATGGCAACAACAGGTGTGATTTTTCTTTTTGATCAAGCAGGGCTCACAAGACGCACAAGATTCTATTTCACCTACTGAATAAGCAGAGAGAGATGAATGTGGAGAGAGAGAGAGAGAGAGAGAGAGAGACAGGAAGTTCCCTCTGAGGTCTCCAGCTAACAGATGAGAGATGACAGATATAAGAAACAAAGTTCACACCTGCTCCTCTTTATCAAACACGCAGTAATTAACCTTCATTGGTGACCTCATGAAGCAGATGAACTTGACCTCGTACAGTAAAAATGTTGAACAACACAGAGAATCCATCATAACACAGCTCACGCTGTACGATTAAAGACTAAACAAAAAATATAATTTCTGTTTTTACATTCTGTTTCTAAGATTAATACGAGCAATCTTATGATTACATGTTGTGATCTTATGATGTCATTCCTTTTTAATTTGCATGTCCTTCAACACTTAAAAATACATGCAAATTCGGCCCATATGGTGCGTTTAGTCATATGTAAACCACAGTGGACTGGTGCACCAAAAGATGCTGTATGGAAAACAGATGATGGCGCTTTCATGTCGTGAGATTAGGTTTGATATAAAGCTCAAGAGCATCACAAATGTTGTTGTCCATCATCTCCAAGAAAAACTGGCTTTGGCACAGTGACTGTACTGTTGACCAGATACAGTCAAACGCTGATATATTTAGACCCTGTGAAGGTCTCAGAGAGAGTATCTTGTGGATTGAATATCGTGTGAATCTGTGTGTGCATAAGATATAAGATTGCAAAATAGGATGAGTTCTTGGCATTATCCATAGACACAGTGTGCAGGGACCTGTCTGAACGTTGTATTGCAAAAATTATTTGGAAAAGAGTTGGAATGGGACTAGGACATGTTGCAGACCAGACTCAAACCTGTGTTACCCGTATGAGCTCCAGATGTTTATAACTCTATGAAGGACAGTCTACCCTGACTGTACGGGAGTTTAGAGTTTAGTGTAATTCAGTTTTAAGGAAATAGAATTAAAATGAAATAAATTTAAAGATATTGATGGAGCTGGAGAGTAATTTTTAACAACAAAGTTAAAAAAGTTACAAAAGTTACAAAAAGTTATATAAAAAACAAAAAAAGAAATACTTTAATAATGGCACACTCTGAATGTCATACCCTGTGTTAAATGTAAAAACAGAGACAAAACTATTCAAAATTTCTCCTGTGCAAAATTTCTCCTCAAAGACATTTGGAACAACATGAGAGTGAGCAAATGAGGACTGAATTTCTGTGTGAACTATCCCTTTAGGTGCTTTGTCTATACAGCTGCTGTCTGCAGAGAATGTTTGTATTAACATTAGGAGTTGCACTCCTCCTTTGTAAATTTGTAACAGTGAAGTATGTCAGATAGACCCACATGAGTTTTTTAATAGATGGACTGAATAACCACATACACACAGAGAATTTGGGCTCTTGTGAGGGGCCTCTGTATTAGATTTTCAAAGAATGGAATGTGAGTCTAATTTTTTATCGCAACTATTTTAAAGATTGGCATTTATGATCTAAGCTTTAAACAGGCATGAAGTTCTGGTCCATAAAAATGCTTTTCTGTTTCTGTTAGTTGGTAAACAGCAACATTGTGGCATCGTTCAACACTGACTTTTCATCTCTTACCACCCATTTGGTTTCAAACGGGCAGGTTGATACTTGTAAAAGACTCCACCCCTGACAGAAAAGCTACACTCACACACAGTGCCAGTTCAAATGGCTGGAGGTGTTTGAATGGCTGCCTATGGTGATGTTTATTGACTTTTGCTGTGGTGCAAATGAGCCAAGCCAGTGTGGGAGTCGTGCAAGAAAAAACTATCACAAAAGGCCAGTGTTTGTTCAGGACCAATAAGAGACGTTTGAATGATTGACTGACAGGCTGTTCATAACACTTGCTTGTTTAATGTCATTGTGTGACAGATGTGTGTCAGGGAGCTTTTATGGTTGAGTGATTGTAAGTAAATAAATAAGCTGGTAGATTTTTACATTTTCTGAACAAAATGTGAGTGGTGCTTACACAATGTGAGGGGAGCAAAACTTGGCATAGTGCTAGGGTGTTGTTGATGGTTGTCAGGGTGTTGCTATGTGGATGCTAATATATACGGAGGAGTTGTTTTGCATTGCTGGGCTGTTTACAAAAATGTTCTTATTGGGTGCTTACTGACACAAATCAACAGAGACTATTCCCAAATGTATATGATATCCTTCTTTCTTCATTTATCTGTGAGATTGTTTTGCCATTTCCATTGTGATTTCACCAATGTTACACCACTGCTTAAAAGCTGCACAATTTGATTTATTGTTTAGCAGTTTTTATTGTTTAGAAGTTTAACATTACAGGGGTTTGTTTCAAACATTAGTTGTGAGCAGTAGTAATAGTTTTGCCTGCTTTGGCAAACTCCACTAAAACACTTTTTCCAAAACCTGTTTCATCATGCCAGTGGAATTTGAATTTTGACAGAGTCAGCAAGGTTGGATAAAAGGTGTGTCCATGTGCTTCAGGTCTTGGCTTATAAGCTCTTTATACTCTTTTAAAGCATCACACACGCTGACACAGACAAGCTCACACACTGACAGTGATGCACAGTCCAAAATCCTCTTGTTTTGGAATGTCACGCAGGTGTCGTTGGAGGTGAATGGATAGAACCTGCCCTCCACACACACACATACAGCAGTGTGCATTCCTCTCTCCAAGACCACACACTGCGCTCGACACACACACACACACACACATATGCGTCCTTCACTTTCCTGCAGCTAGCTGACATTCCACAGCCTTCTAAATGAAAGTTTGTTTAATTGCATCAGTCACGATGCAAATATATGTAAACAACTGCTTACCTCACCTTTATTTCCATAATTAGGTCATTGGAGGACTCTTCAACTCGTAAATTTTGCAGATGACCAGCTAAACCAGTTTATCACACTTTATACGTTATAAGTGCGTTAATGCTGTTTGCATAACTTAAAGATAGATATGGATAAGAATCATGGGAGTTTAYGCTTGATTTRCACAGCACAAAGTGTGTTAATATAGCATGCGCAGATAAAGCGGGGTGGTTTGATTCCTCCTGCTTAGAAGACACACAACATGCCAAACAGAAATGTAAGCACTCCTGATATCATCTTTCCACTAAAGACCCACAATGCACTTGTGATGTCTCTGCTAAGTGCATGACATATCACAGTATGGGTAAAACCACAGCAAAGCAATATTTAGAAATGATTTGTGAGCTCTGTTTTAAAGTGCCACCAACTTGTATGCCATTTTCCAACATATTATGAACACTGACATCATACAGCTGCCCATGTAAACGTACTTAGAGTGGTTTGAAGCAAGATTTCTAGAGCAAGCAAAATTCAAAACAGAAGCAGATGGTCAAGTGTGAAATGCTGTGTGTGTGTGTGTGTGTGTGTGTGTGTGTGTGTGTGTGTGTGTGTGTGTGTGTGGTACTGTGAGGTACTGTGGCTTGTTTANTGTGTGAGAGAGAGGTACTGTGGCTTGTTTACATAAGGAATAGAGTAGAACAGGTGGACCTGTGTCAATTACATCACCAGAGATCCCACACCTATTGTTTTACCTACAGAGCAGAAGAACTCAAGCAGTGCTGTGGAGTTGCAACACTTTGTGTCTTCACATCTAATGTGTAGTACACATGCATATGACAGAAGCTTATTCAAAATGGCAAGCTCTAATCTGATTGGCTTCATGTCATTTCTGTGAATCTGGGTCTATTTTTTTTCAGTCCACTGTCTTTTCTAGACAGCGACTGGTCGCTTTGAATGTTGGACAGATAGTCTTTCTAAGTGGGTGGTTCTTTGTTTGAAACTTACTAGAGTAGACCAGATTTATTTATAATTATTTGCCTGCACACACACAC
Organism: Ambastaia sidthimunki; assembly: GCA_036877625.1. NCBI lineage: Eukaryota > Metazoa > Chordata > Actinopteri > Cypriniformes > Botiidae > Ambastaia > Ambastaia sidthimunki. The sequence goes on along the minus strand of JAZGTK010006863.1, from coordinate 1,498 downwards.
ACACACACACACACAGACAGAAGTGTTTTCAGATTGAATTTAAAGGTTGCATTATTAATCTGGCTTTGACTCAACTTTTCTGGGTGTCATGGAGGGCAACAGACCTCCTCCTAATTTACACATTTTACAGGTAACTGTTGGACATTCTAAAGCAGAAACCGCATAAATAAATCACATTTAGCAGTGTTTGTTATACTGTGGGCGTCCTAACTTATGTTAATGTCTCTCCTCCCACCTGCCTTTGGAGTTCAGCTTACTGACATTCAAAGAAGAATGAACAAAAATACTGTGGTATGAACTGTCTGTTGTTTTTCCAGTCTGCTAGGTTCTAATGTGTACACAAATCGAACCAGAAGAGAAATGCAATGAGCTTTGACCTCCACACTTAGAGAGAAGAACTTATCTATAGCCTGTCAGAGCTTAATGGGAGGACAGATACAGTAAATACTACAAACAGGAACAAAAGTCAATGTTTAATTTTGAGTGCCGTGCAACAGACTGGTTTTAACAATACTATTCTGATGGCCTTGTATGATAGTGAGTCACGTGTCTAATAGGAATTGGTCATTCTTATGCTGACCTCAAACAAGCATTTTATTCCCAAATTTTACATTTTATAGTAAGTGCAACTTCAGAAAGATACATGGATGCTACCTCAAATCAGCTTGGTAGCTTGTTGTGGTAAGTTATATAATTATTTTTCTAGGAGAATGAAGAGAGGTCATATACTATATATAGGAACCCTAATATTATACAGACTTGGGCAGGCTCTTATCACATGGTAAGCAACTACCTAGTAACAACTCAGAAAACCTTAGCAATTGCATAGCAACAAGCTTAAAACAATAAAAAAAGAAGTCAAGCATAACACTTTTAACTAAACATTTTTTGAACAGGATGGCGATCTAGGGTCCCAACTACAGTGAATGGTACACAATAGACATAGTATGCAGTGGTCACATGGGTGATCCAGGTTTGAGTATGGACTGCAACATGTGACAATTAGATCATTTCCTGTTCATTCTTTACTGTGTACATTCTTTACTCATTCTTTACTCCATAGTGAGTATTATAAGCACCTCCTAGTCTACACATAGAATTACTAGCAAAACACAAAATGATAGGTGGCAAATTGCGTAAGCGTTTACATCCAGACTAATGCATTCAAACACACACGCATGAGGCAGCCGTAGCATGCAGCATCCCACCGCAAACCACAGTGTAAACAAAGCAGATGCTAAATTCATTTGATCCCAAAACACAGGAGCCCATCTAGGCTCAGTCCTCTGTAGAAAAATGCTCTAGAGGATTAAACCAAGCCCTTGATATCCCTCAAACAGAGCTGACCATAACAGATCCACCCCGTTTCTCCTTGAGAGCACAGATAAAGTTTTCAACAGATGACATGTGGCCCGGGAGGAGACACAGCTGTGAAACTATAGGAGGGAGATTTGCATGTTTACTGGCGTGTGTATTTGCTATCGCTACACAGCGTGCG
>JAZGTK010006862.1:1289-20164 GCA_036877625.1 Ambastaia sidthimunki | reverse complement strand
TGTGTGTGTGTGTGTGTGTGTGTGTATAGATGATGTGGTATTTGCATTAACTGACCTCGTTCAAAACTGTTCTTGATGTCATTGATTTCCACATGTGAGCCTGAAACTCTGAAAATTCCCTGATGCTGGAGACCTGAAACACACATTACTCTCTATTTCAGCACATACATTATAGATCAGAATATATACGTTTATTTCTATATGTTTCCCACCGTATAGATTAATAAAGTGAATGCAGCTCTCCACAATCAGAGGAATGGCTTTCCCACCGTCCTGCACACACGACAACATCACCATCAACAACCAGCCACACAACGTCTGAAAATCATTCATTATAAAACATCACAACACACGCTGGTTACCTGATTCCTGCTGTGAGAGTTTCGACGGCAGCTAAATGCACGACAATAAAATAAATCAAAGAGACAGACAGAGATTTAGCATTCAGAAAGGTCACGCAGACCTTTACAAATAACAGCAATAACAAGAGGACCGTGTGGGTCAGAACAGAATGTGTAAATGATCAGATCTACCTGCTTGTCATGATGTCAGATCTGTAACCTGTGGACAGAGAAAGAAAGAAAGGATTAATGCTCTAATAAAGGAAGCAGTTGACTAGTTGTCTTTAACTAGTTGTCTTTGGCTGTTACTATAGGGAAGCAGAAGTGTAGTGTCACCCTCAGTGATGCTCTTCTTCAGCATGTCGTGTTTGGCTTGAAGTTTAGAGATGATGTTACTGCCTTCCAGATACTCCTTCAGTTTCTGCAAACACACACAGTCAGTAACAATCAGATTACAGTTAGTTGTGTGTGTGTGTGTGTGTGTGAGGCTTACAGTGAAATAGAAGAGCTCGGTCTCCTGCTGGTTGGCGCGTCTCTTGGCCAGGCTGGGTTTGCTGAGGTAAGTGTCTGACACGCTGGATTTGACAGACTCAGTGGAGCGGCTGTGCTGGAAGCTCTCAGATACATCACAGTCCTCCATGTTCACCAGGTCCTGGATGGTGCTGAGAGTGGCTTCTGACGTCTTCTTCACCTGCACATAAACGTACAGAAGTCACACAAACACACAACCAGTGATCCACAACTACACAGAGATGAAAACAATGTGTGTGAATGCAGAGTGTGACAGAGAGAGAGAGAGTGGAAATGAAAGTGTGTACATGTCATTCTTTAACCTCAGTGGGGGAATGCAGCTGCCTCTGTGCCCACTGCATTTGTGTGCGTGTGTGTGTGTGTGTGTGTGTGTGTGTGTATGTACCTCCTCGTTTTCAATCTTCAGTGTGGCCAGGCGTGACTGCAGCTGTTGGAATCTCAGCAGTAGCTCGGCCTGCACCTGCGGCAGTGCAGTGATGTGACTCACCTGAAATATTCATTTACAAACACACACACACACACATTACAACAACCCCTCAAATACAATCAGTTTACATCAATGACATTCATTTTGAACATTTTCACACTGAAATGACAGACAATATGAGAAAATAAGAGAGGATGGGATTAAGATGTGAGCCAGATTTAATCCTGCACTGCCCATTTATTTTTATAAACTTTCCTTCACAACACAAGAGAATAATTTGAAGTGAATATGTAGTTTAGACACTAGGTGGCATGTGACCTGATCTCCCATGTGTGGCTGATAGCTGAAGCGTGCGGGAGGGGTGAACGCTGTGGGGTGAGTCTCCATAAAGCGCTGCCGGTCACTGCTGGGGTCCAGCCCCTCCACAGCCCCCTCCAAAATATCCAAAGCCTCGTGCCGAGAGGTCTCCAGGCTGTATTCAGCTGACAAGTATGTCCGTAACGCCCGACTCAGACCCGCGTGGTAGCCCAGATCACAGCACTGTTAAAACACACACACACATGCATGTTTATTCTGGTTGTTGATGTACCTCTCTCTCTCTCTCTCTCTCTACCCACTCACATCACATTGATTCTCCCGCTGTTTAATCTCAGAGCAGATCTGACCCGTGTGAAGGTCACACACACACTCAGGCTGTGGCTGAGTTTGATGAGAGACACACACACAGTGTGTGAGGAAGAGATTCACTCTGAATGAATGTGAAATCTCTGCTTCACAACCAGCACAATTCATGAGTTCTGTGTGTGCTGACACAGCTTCAATCCCACAATGCACTTGTGACTTTCCAAATGTTCAGATTCATATATTGTTAAATACGTTTCGTAAGGTTTTGTAATTTAAATATGTACAGTTATATATGCAGTTTATTATGTACAGTATCTGAACAGTATCTGTTCCTGTGTGTGTGTGTGTGTGTGTGTGTGTGTGTGTAATTAACAGTCTGCTCTGTGTTGCATCCTGCTGGTTACAGTGTGAGTCTGTCTGTAATTAAAACCAGTGGAGGCATTAATTAATCATGATTAATCAGCACAAAACTTCATTACTGCGCTGGATGAAAAAACAAATACATGCAAGCGGAACAGAGCTGCACGCGGCCTGCGCGAGAGCTGCCCGCAGCAGACACTCACGTCGATCAGATGCGACAGGTCCTGGATGTAATATTTGAACAGAGACGCGTTTGTAGCTTCCAGAGTCAACAGGTACTCGTTGCGAGCTTTCATCACCTTCAGTTTGTTCTCAGAGTACTTTGCCTGCCGCTGGAGGAGAGAAAGACAGACAGAGTGTTGAGTAAGTGATGCTTCTCCAGGAAGGAAGATGATGATGATGTTTTTTATGGACTGACTGCTGACAAGCGTTGTTTGTAATGTTGGTGTGTTAGCACAAAGACGCTTTTCTTGACTGACAGCTGTGATTCATAACCGCTCCTTTAATTCAAAACCCTCAGCTGCTGGTAAAACCCAAAGACATTTCAAAGCAAAACTGCCGGTAATGACATTTATTGTTAATTTAATTGATGTGACATTTGTATGTGTGAGTGTAATACAGCTGTTTCTGCTTTGCCTTCAGCTGAAAACAGGGACAGTTGCCGAACGGTGTTGAGTTTGTCCCTCAGGAAGTTCTGCTGCCCTTTCTGTCCAAAACTGTCTCAATCGCTCATGCTAACCTCTCCCGCCTGAATGTTATAAAAGAGATGAATGTGCCAGAAAACTGAGAGCAACTCTCCGTCTGTCATGAGGGTATTTTACTCAAAACAAATGTTCTAGAGACACTATATACAGTAAACGCTTCATTCCTGCACTGTGAACTCAAATCAAATCATTTTCATCCATCGTTTTCTCAAACAAGAGCAGCATTATTAAAGACTAGCTGTTACAGTTTCTTTGCTCTTCTTCCTGCCGTGATAAACTGTTACTGTAAATACTGATCTGATGGAACGGGTGCAAAATTAAAAACATACAGACTGTGGTGTTAAGATGTTTAAAGAGTGTTTATGTGGCATGAATAATGCAGTAAATGAACTGAAATTACAGCATATTAACTACAAAAATACTAGAATAAAACTTAAAAGCCGACGGAATCATAAAGCACAAAATAATTTAACCATAACCAACATAAAATACATTGTTTTCAGGTTTTTTTATAAATAACGTGGAACTATTCACTCATAATGCTCATGGACGCTGGCAACACAGAGGTGATGGGTTTGATTTAGAGAGATCTGTATCGCTTTAGATTAAACTCACTTTCTCCTTCATCTTCTGGATCTTGCGAGCAGCGTTGCGCCGTTGGTGACGATCTTCGTTGCGCAGGCTGAAGACGGCATCACCGCCGCGGCTCTGTGTGAGCTTCTCTGCTTCCTTCAGTTTATTCTCAGCACTCAGAGTCTCGCTGTGATACATGTGATACGTCTTCATCACCTGCAGGGGCAGAGCGGACACAGAACTACATTACCCATAATCCCCTAATCTGTTCCTGACTAAGAGCCAGTCTTCCATGTTCAAAGCTTTACATGTGTATTGATGAACTGATAAAAAAGACTAGAGAGAAAATCAGCAGAGAAGCGACAGGATGAGAAAATAACCCAAAAAGAGTCTGAGCGAGTGATGAGACGAGCTCACCGTGTAGAGTTCATTGAGAATCTTCATCAGGTCTTCCTGCAGCTGGAAAATGATCTCTTTACTCTGTGAGGACCAGAAATATAGAGCAGAGCCGGATCAAACTCACACACAGAGAAGACATTTCTGTACACGCTCCATCAGTTCTGAACAAACACGATGACACTAAACCTCTCAAATGAAACAGTTATATGTAGCCTCACTGCTCTGAGGTCAGTTCTGTTGAGCAGGGTTCATTTTCAACTCATATTAATGTACCGGTGTTGAAAATTAAGACACTAGTTCTTTAGAAAGAAGCGTGTGGACCGGCGTGTGAGTTCACCTTCTTGAGCAGACGCGTGTTGTCCTCGCTGACATGCGTGAAGCGTGTGATGACGTTGTTGAGGTAAAGGTCACTGAGCGTGGCGTGATCTTCACTCTCTCTCCTCACCTGGTTCAGCAGCAGATACCAGCAGTTCACTGGAGAGAGAAGATTCTGATCTTTCCTGCAAACACAGACCAGCACCTGAAACATGTGCAGATAACACCAACCAAACACACAACAAACGCTTTAAACACTTAATAAGAGCCAGTGGCTTTTCCAAACCCACTAATGGACTGTTTTCTTGATTATTGTCTCAAATGCTGAAGACATTTGATTTCACTAGAATAAGAGCATTTATCTCAATTTATCTCATCCCTCCAGATGAGCTGAACACACTCACGAGAGTCATCAGGAGATTTCCATAATAACAGCCCATTATTTACAGCACAATCAAAAGTGTGTGTGCTTTAAAAAAACACTCCACTTATTCTTTTCTTATCTTTCATGAAGGGTTCTTGTATGTTGTTAATTTATGCACAATATATTTGATGCATTATGCTTGCAAACGGGATCATACATTTTAACACCTGCTGAGGTGAGACACCATTTTGTTTCACACACTTTATCTTCAATATTAAAACTGGCTGTAGTGAGAAGACAATGGGAAGCCATTTTAGACCAAGGAATATTTCAGCAGACAGAGAATAATCACACGGCTCAGCAGGCATCTGATGGGGCAGCCCCGTGAGGACCAGCACGCTGACGGTGCCCAGCGCTGGAAACAATACAACAGAACAGAAAGTGTAAAAACTCTCTCTCTCGCTCGCTCGCTTATCCCTCACCTCCTCATTTTCTCAGCTGAATGTTATCTGCGTTAATGAGATGACATACACAGATGCCTGCACACACACACACACACACACTGCAACAATAAATACAGCAGGCAAAGCCATTTCCTCTCTGCCATCTCTGATGTCTCAGGCTTGAAGCTGAGAGTTTTCATGATGAAAGGAACCCTGTATATTATTTTGGGGTTTTGGACGGTGACACTGCCGCACTCACTTGTACTGCTGGTGGTCTTTGGTGCTGCGTGTCTTGGCCATGAAGCGCTCGGCGAGTTTCTCCAGGTTGCGTGAATATTCGCTCTCGATCTCGGCCTTCTTCCTGAAAAAATCCTGCAGGTCCTGCAGCAGCTGAACTCGCATGTCCGTCTGCTGCTCCAAACATTTCTGCTGCTCCACCAGCTGAGAGCGAATCTCTGCTCACACACACACACAATGATGTCAGACAGTTCTTTATGTCTGATGACATCGTCAGTGACATCACACTGCACGGTTTGAAGTGATTCGAACACAATTTGGGCAGCGATGGACGAGGTTGAGTTCTGTTAAGCAAAAGTTTCCTGCTAACAAACCGGTGAGAATTCTACCTTAAAAACACACTAGTTATCACACTCACTGCTGTTGCCTAGACAACAGGTAGTGGTGCATCCTGTGTGTGTGTTTAATAAGAGGGAGTATTATAGATTCTCTAATCGACACATTTAAATTTACTACAATTATAATCATGTGAGTCTTAAGATATTTTTCCTTCAGTTCCTGTTCATTGTAACTATAACAAAATTCTAGCAGAAAACAGTTAAATTTTAAATGGGTTTTCAAATGGGTTTTCTTTACCATCTCTCTCTCTCTCACCCCAGCTGGAAATGAGAGAGGAGGCAGCAGGCCTGGCGTGAGCTCTGATTGGGTGTGAGTGTGTGTGGGAGGGATCTGTGAGAACTGAACAACTGTAACTGTGTTTGTGTGTGTTGAGTGTTCTGCATTAGTGTTAGTGTTGCAGGGAGTGTGTGTGTTTGTGTGTGTTGAGTGTTCTGCATTAGTGTTAGTGTTGCAGGGAGTGTGTGTGTTTGTGTGTGTTGAGTGTTCTGCATTAGTGTTAGTGTTGCAGGGAGTGTGTGTGTTTGTGTGTGTTGAGTGTTCTGCATTAGTGTTAGTGTTGCAGGGAGTGTGTTTGTGTGTGTTGAGTGTTCTGCATTAGTGTTAGTGTTGCAGGGAGTGTGTTTGTGTGTGTTGAGTGTTCTGCATTAGTGTTAGTGTTGCAGGGAGTTTGTTTGTGTGTGTTGAGTGTTCTGCATTAGTGTTTTGAAATTATTGGTTATGAACCAATTTTTGGTTCCATACTAACCAAGTAATAGTCACATTTCCCTCATTTTAGACTTCAGAAGTCACTGTCTAGTATACGACCTTTGAACTTTGACCGCGGTGAGTACGGCTGATACCCCGCGGCATGTGCCCGACCCAGACTGTCTCCATGGCAACAAGGCTTCTGCTCAGCAACCGGAGTGTGTTATGAGCGTGAAGACATGCTGCACAGCGGCACCACACACATACGACACACACATTCACATGACCGGAGAAACAGAAACTCAAACCACACAAGCACCCAAATACACACAACCTCCACAAACACTGGAGCACCAAAACACCACATTTATCTTTATAAAAGAGATGAAACTTGTGTTTCACGAGGGTGGGGCTCACCACAGTGTTTCTGAGGATATGCGTGTGTACAGCTTTTTATAACACAAATTCCCTGAGCGACCCCACAGAGCTAAAACAACCTCCTCATTTAATGACAATTTTCTGCTGATCGAGCAAAAACACGATTTTGAGTTATGCGTCCTACCATGGGGAGGGTGAATGTGAGACATGTTTTTTCCACATTAAATTGCTCTGAATCACCATCCAAACTCAGATCTGTGTGTGTGTGTGTGTGTGTGTGTGTGTGTGTGCGCGCAGGTAAAGTCAAGGTCATGTGCCTCTGTTTCCTTCCAACTTCCTCCCTCAGAGAAAACCATTTCCTGTTCGGACACTGACAAAACTCCAGCGTGTTTATGACAACATTCATGTCTTCAAGCAAGCATATTTAATAACATAAACACCAACAACAGACATTTAAGTGTATGTTTCAACATATGAAACCATTTCCAAAAAGGCACTTATTTAAATAATAACACATCCCCAATACATCAATAGAAGAGACAATGAATATTAAGCACACATTAATCAATCTGTCTCTTGGTCACAATACTGTATATCACACACACAAACACACACTTATAAAGGCTCATGTCTTGAGTTGCCTAGAAACCACCCTTATCTCCACCCCATTGGCCAATAGTAGCTCAAGACAGCAACCCCAACCTCCCTTCATTTAAAAAGCAGCATAATTAATACAATTGAGCTAAATGGTGCTTTAAACTCTCATCTTTCATTTCTGGTTACTAGTTGTTTTTTATAACAGGTCTAGGTGAGCCGTACACCTGCACCTGACAACAGCTCGAGAGCGGGAGACAGGGGTTGCCAGGCAGGTTGCCATGGAGCCCGCAGGATGCTGCTGCGCGCGCCCCATTCCATCGATTAAACGGCGTTAAACGCGCGCGCGCGCACCAGAAGCCGCGCCGCTGTAACAAACGGAGCGTTTTACATCTTATTACAGTTTATTCAATAAAAGGTTCGTGTATTTACATTAAGGGACATAAATGCGTGTATTTACAACAAAGAGGACAAATGCATTGGAATTAATGGTTTGCTCTTCTAAAATAATAAATAAAGTGGTTTTAGAAGGTCTGAAGTGATTAAAAAGGAAGCAATCGTGTGATTTTAAGTGCATGTATAAATATGGTTAAATACACAGTGTTAAACATGTTTAAATGCACGCATGCAGAAGGCTCACAGCATTAGATGAGAGACAGTCACAGTTTCTTACCCTTCACTTGACTCTCATACTCCGTAATAACTTCCTTTTCTTTCTTGCTCTTCGCTGTGTTCGACATGACGGGCAGCCGAGCGCGTTCAGTCCGTGATTTCTGCGCGCAACCTCTCCGCTTTCATCCGACACGCGTCGCTACTGTGACCGATGCGTCACATTCAACCGCAGGTCCTGCGCGCGATCCGGTCCCGTGGACAGGAAACTGTGATCCGCAAAGCAGCTCAATGACATTCAACCGTTCAGGCCCAGAAAGACCCATGAAAGGTGCGCGGGATTCAATGCAATATCACGCGGCTGGTGAAGCACGGGCGCGCCGTTACCGCCGCATCACCACGCGCGCTTTGCGGAGACCTCTGGAGATGCGCGTCAACACTGGCGTGCACAGATATTACGCACAGACGGAGTGCGCGCATGTACCAGACAAAAACACACGAAATGATGAAGACTGTGTTACATATTCACATATGCGCTTCATGATCTGTATGTTACTGATATTGTGCAAAAATATGTGTGTGTGTGTGTGTGTGTGTTTCTCCAGCGCACATCACTGTCACAGGGTGGGCGGGGTGGTGTGTGTGTTACGTCATGGTCTCGGGTTATGTTTGGAAACAGATTAAATAGTCATCAATCAGTTTGATTGGTTAATTGGCTGCGTTTAGTGAAAACTGGCAATACGGTGCCAGCAGACCAGCGTGACCTGTGAGCTGCTTATCTCCATATTAATCCCCAGGCAACAATCTGCTGGTTTCATTAATGAAAACATTGTATTTTAAAAGTGAATGTAACTCTCCAAATGTGATTTTTAAACTCTTGTTAATGGCATGTCTATATAATAATGTCTCATTTGTTACGCCTGTGAGAAACACAAGCAGCGCTCATATGAGCTTTTGCGGACCTCTAGCGGTCATATGCGGCATTACAGCTTTAACATACACGTACAGTAAATATCATACATGCTTAAATAAACGCGCTACCACTCAAAAGTTTAAACACTTACTAAATTAATGATTATTATAATCTTTTCACTGCGGGATTTTATTATAATAACTTAATATTTAAAAAAACTCGTTTACTGTATTTGCAAAAGCAAACGGGAGGAGCTTACAGTCTCAAACGCCTCTGATAGGCCAAGAGTGCGGCGCTTTCTGATCACGTGACACACGGTAGGCCAATCACAAGGCGGACTGTACGGCCGGGGAAGCGCTGCTAACTGTACGCGTGTAAATCCGCCTGTCTGTAATGCAGTAACACACGTATATAACACACAGATACTGTTACTGCATTATGGTGAATAAAAGCCCTCTATGGAAACGGGTGAAGTCTTACGCTGGACCCGTCCCGCGGGCGAGGCACGGGCACCGGGCAGTGGCCATCCGAGAGCTGCTGGTTGTGTTTGGAGGTGGAAACGAGGGAATAGCGACCAATCTACATGTTTATAACACGGGTGAGACCCTAGATAGACACGATTATATTATTAGAACACAGCCAACAGCATTTCAGCCAGTGCTTACAGCTGAACTGTCTGTATAGAGCATGCAATGCTAAACAGAGCACATAAAACACACACAAACTTCACTGTGTTGAACTCTGTGTGGACATACAGAATAATGGCTGTTATAGCAGCGATACTGCTCTGATCTTTCATCGTGTGTGTTTCAGTGACCCGGCAGTGGTTTCTGCCAGCGGTTCGGGGTGATATCCCACCCGGCTGTGCTGCTCATGGCTTCGCCTGTGAGGGAACACGGATCCTGGTGTTTGGGGGCATGGTTGAATTCGGCCAGTATACAAACAGTCTGTATGAGCTGCAGGTAAATTGTCTCATGCACTCATAAGTGACTAGAGTTTGAGTTAGGAGTCATTTAACATAAGCAGAAGTCTTTTAAACCGTAAGATCAGTATTATTTACTATTACATGAATTTGGTAGACCTGAGTGTTTTTCTGCAGGCCAGTCGTTGGCTATGGAAGAAACTGAAGCCTCGGCCACCGAGGAACTCATCACCTCCGTGTCCACGCATTGGTCACAGCTTCACTCTCCATGCCAATAAATGCTATCTTTTAGGTGGGATGGCTAATGACAGTGAAGACCCCAACGGAAACGTCCCGCGGTGACTGTTTATTTACTCACAGATTTTAGTGTGGTTGTATTTTCAACACGTCTTGTGAATTCTTTACACTTATATCATCCTGCAGGTATCTGGATGATTTTTATGAGCTGGAGCTGCAGGCTCAGTCTGGAGTGAAGGGCTGGAACATTCCAGAAACCAAAGGCGGAGGTCCATCCGCCAGAGAGTCCCACAGCTCTGTGGTGTACTGTGGCAAGGGGGGCACTTCCCCAAAGCTTTACATTTTTGGGGGCATGTGTGGGCAGAGATTAAATGACCTGTGGCAGCTAGACATTGGTAACTTCTGTTTCTCATTTACTGAAAGTTTATATCTGCATGTATTTGTGTTTGTTGGTCCAGTTCTTTTACACAAGCTGATGTTTTGATCTGTTTCAGAAACTATGACCTGGACTTTACCTCCAACCAGAGGGGAACAACCGTTACCCAGAAGTCTGCACACCTCTAACGTGATCGGAAACAAGTAACGACACAACCTCTCTCTCTTGTTTTTCTTGCTTTAACCGGTTCTTTCTACTTGATGGTCAATACAATGTTTTGATAAGCAAACGTTTGATCTCGTGCAGTTGTACCTTCATCTGTTGGTTCTGGTTCTGTGTTGTAGGTTATATGTGTTTGGAGGCTGGGTTCAGGTTAGAGATGCAGACAACACGCTCGCTGCTGATGGAGTCAAGTGGATCTGCACCAACTCTCTCTCCATTCTGAATCTCGGTACGACTCGTCCCGCTTTCCTCACGCCACCTGAGACATAAATAAAAGTCATTTGAAATTTTGCCTAAAAAAACTCATTTCAAGAATTTAAGCACAAGCCTTTAGATCAAAAGCTTACAGTAAGAAATCCAGTTTGAACGTATTTGTTTAATGTTTATTTTAAATTGCTGCATTAATACAGTATAAAAACGAAATGCTTTTTCTTGCGATGTTTTGCTAACCGCAGACACACTGACATGGAGCAACATGAATCCAGAACATCATAACGGCTCGGCTGCAGCTGTGCAGTCAGTGGATGAGGAAGACTGCAGCTCGCATTGCCCTAAAGCACGTGCCGGTCACTGCGCGGCAACCGTCGGCACGCGCCTGTTCGTCTGGAGTGGACGGGATGGATACAGGAAGTGCAATAACTACCAGGTCTGCTGCAAAGATCTGTGGTACATGGAGACGGGTGAGAGACGGCAGTTTTTGAACAGAGGTCGCTGCTGAATGAACAGACTGTTGTCTGGTTTTATTTGATTTGTTGATGTATTGTAGAGAGGCCATCAACTCCCAGTGCCGTCTTTCTTGTGAAGTCTACGATCAATATGCTGCATGTTGCCTGGCGCCCCCTACCTGCAGCTGAGTGTTATTTACTTCAGCTGCAGCCCGTCTCGTCTCCACATTCTCCATCCACACCGACTCCTCCAGCAGACGGGAAGGAACCTAAACGGAAAGGTGTTACAATAAGCAAAAGTTGCTAATTTAAATGCATTTAAAATGGTTTATTTCTGAAAGCACATGGTATAAAATGTAACCTGGATGCTCACTTGATTTGTTTATCATCTTTCCAGACTCCCAGTCATCTAAAAACACAGGAGACACCAGAGTTGGAGGAGAGACAGACTCCTCATCACAGGTGAGATTCCTGCACGGTTTAAATGATGAAAACAACATTTTTTCGTTAAGAGCGAAACAATCATCTGCCTTCTTTCCAATAAAAAAACAGGACCTTCAGAGGACAGAAAAAATGGGTGAGAACATCAGACCAGCAGGAGACAAAAGCTCTGCATCCGATGTCTCACCTACAACACAGTCTGGTACAATACAAACATTACTTCTCTTGTATCACGTTTGGCTTTTTTTGACTCGCACCGTGACATTTCTGATACTGTGTTCATATTCTGATACAGAGCGAGACACTTTTCCACCCGCCTCCCGTCAGGTAACAGCCCCTGATGCTTCTACTCTTGTTTAACCCATGACATTTATTTTCAGTGTTTTAAAACACAAACATTTTCTTTCTGTGCATTTGCAGTCTGAGAATCCAGATGACTCTGTGTGGTTCGATGTGGGTGTGTTTAAAACACTGTTTTGTGAGGTTACACACTACTTCCTGCCGTCCGAGGGTGGTAACCTGGCATCAACCCTGTCCAATCAAAACTCTGACAGCGAGGTCCGCCCACAGTTACATGAGCTCTACAATAGAATGTGTTTAACGTCACCAGTTCACCTGTGTTTTGCTTGTGTTTCTGTCTCATAGTGGAAGCTGCCTGGTCCTCATAGTTTCAGTGGCCGTGAGAAGCAGAAACTGTCTTCTGGTGTCATATACAGGCTCAGGGTGGCTGGACTCAACAGCTGTGGTTCTGGTGATTTTAGCCCAGTCAGCGAGTTTAAAACCTGCCAGCCTGGATTTCCTGGAGCGCCATCTGCTGTGAAAATCACCAAGGTACAACCGTTTGATGACAAGCATTAAAACCTTCAAACATTTTCGATATAATTGACATAATTCCTCCATTTCACCTTTTCTTAGGATACTGACTCCGTGCATATCACCTGGGAACCTCCCACCTCCCTGTCTGGGAAAATCCTGGAGTATTCCATGTACTTGGCTGTAAGGAAAAGTAAAGGGAACAGCGCGGAGCGAACCGGCGAGCTGGCCTTCATCCGGATCTATCGCGGTACCAAGACGTCCTGCACGGTTAGCGAATCGCAGCTGAGCAACGCACACATCGACTGCTCGGCTCGTCCCGCAGTCGTCTTCCGCATCGCTGCCAAGAATGAGCAGGGCTACGGTCCGGCCACTCAGATCCGCTGGCTGCAGGGTTTGTGTGCATTTCAGACTGCCAATTCCCAATGTTTAAATAACATTGTAAAGATATTATCTGAAGTGTTTAATAAAGAATTGTGAGAGCTAGTCTAACTCGTTCGTTTGAAGATGATGTTTATCGGTCTAGTCTTCTGTGTTGTATTTTATATTACTGTATAACAGATGAATGTCACCCACAGACGCAAGCAAACTCAAGTCCTCAGTGATGCAGTCAGACTCCAGTTCTTCAGTGACAGAACCCGACAGCACCAGCAAATGAACCGACAGAACCTCTTCACAACCTCTTCACAACCGTTAATGACTGAACCACATCTGACCTCATGTCTGCTTCAGCCTGCAGTACATGTATCATAACAGACCGTCACTGTAGAATGTAGATTAACATTTATTTTTTTATATAAGTTCATGGTTGTACATATTTTATGTAGCTTGTTGTTGTAGCCACAGATGATAGGCGGTCGGCACTGGTTCTGCTCTGAACCCAAAATCTGGTTTCTGTGACCAAAATGCTGAAATGAGACACTTCCCTGAATCTTAAAATGCATGTTGCAAAATGTTTGAAAGACTGTAAATGCACATGGCAATAATTTAGAAAAAAACATCCTTTTTCATTTACACATAAATGTACATTTAAAACCCTTCTAGAACTCACTACTATATCATAACTGAACAATATTCTTTCCTGTGCCTTAATGTTGTACATAATTACACTGTATGGTCGATGTTAGTCCTTTATGAGGACCCGTAGTCAGTGTGTTATTAATACACAGTAAGACTCGTGTTTCTATTACTGTTTCTGTAGATTATATGCAGTGTATATTGACATTGTTCCATTAACGTGTCATTTACCTAGAAAACTACAGCAGGTATTTATTTTAACCTATGAACACTTTTATAACATTTATAACTCTGTTTTAACAGCGTTTACAAAGTCTTCAGTTCTGAAGCTAGTTAAACATCTTGCTTAACAACAGACTGTTTTAATATTTGTGTAGTCACGTGTGTTCATCTGATACTTTATCTGACAGTTTCAATTCATTCACTTCAAACCGACAGTTTGATTTTGTTACATTTTTATTACTTTAAACTTGCTTCACAATGTTTTGCTCAAATACTGTGTTTCAGTCCAAACATTCATTTGAAACATTTTTAGAAAACGTTTTGGAGAACATTGATCAAACATTTCTTCATTTTCTCCTCAAATTGTTTTTAAACTATTACAGATGTTTTACGAATGTATCAATCTGGAACAACACTCAAATGTTTTTTATTAAAAAACAGAATCACAATGATAATGTACATGAGTTTAATTAACTGGGTGATGTGAATTATCCATCTGGTCTCCATGTTACCTCTTTCCCAAACTTTAAAAATGGTTAAAACGAGTAGCAAATAATGACTCATAATAAAGCGTGTGGCCGGCATCAAAAGACCTTCTGCAAATGTATGCAATCAAATCGGCTTGAATATAACACTGAATGAATTAGTAAGACATCCCTTAATAAACATACAAATCATCTACCCTGGAAACGGGCAGTTTCCTGCTGCTATGGTAACCAGACATCTCCTGGTCCTCCAGCACTGACCTGAAAACTTCTCAAGAGATTAGTTTGTCACTGGACAGGCCGATGGTGCTTTCTGAAGTCATGAGAACTGTATCTGCTGAACACCAGGGATCTACAGCAGGAGAGAGAGAGACAAGCAACATTTGTTCATGTTAAACCTTTTATGATTCGGATCAGTCTGAATTCTTTCATTTGCATCTGTTGGAGAGATTTGTTGTGTACACACTGACCTGCTGGTATGAGGTGGTGTAAACCATCACACTCTGTTGCTGTCCGTCTGCAGTGATCAGTCCTGCAGGCAGTTGACCGGCTGTAAGTTAACCAGTGTAACGTAACTTAACATTCATTGATGATGGCAAGCCTAACGTTGTACGAACGCTCGATCTGAACACGGTTTCAACCTTCTCGCACCTACAGATACGTCATATAGGAATGAGTTTGCACTTACTGAAGCTGTCATCTGTGAGCTCTTCTCCAAGGCCCTCGGTGACGGTTACCGGGGTGACGCCTTTCTCACCCTTCATCGCCTTGGAAACATGAACATGTCAATCACTTCTAAACACAGACTAAAATTCACAATGTCACATGCAGATTTCTTTACAAATCACAATTTGGACACTTTTACAAAACACAACAATAGTCTCAAATTTCCAGCGTGATTTTGGTACTGAAGGTTGGTGTGTGTTTGTTGGTGGGTGAGTAATACCTCTCTGAACTTCTGCAGGTAGAGTTTAAGGGGCTCCACGTACATATCGAACCCCAGCGTGGACATCGCAAACAGGATGTCCTCTCCGTTTATGGTCTTGCGTTTCTCCTGATGACATCGTTCGCTGGCCTCAGACGTGATGAAGCTGATGAACTCGCTCACACACTCTTGCACACACTCCTTAGCGTCCTTCGCGATCTGAGATGACAGTAACGGACGGATGAACTGGAGGTCAGAACTGTACACGTCACACAAACACACATGTACCTTTCCCGTCTGCGGGATGCCGTTCTTCATGATCCGAGCCACGTTGGCAATAGGAAGATAAATGTCTTGCTCTCTGAAAAGATCTTTGCTTCCGTTTCCATCCTCATGGTCATTAAAACTTTCATCCCCATCTAAGGAAACATGTTTGGGACACGACGTCTGTGCATTACAGTAACTGTACACAAAACTGCAGCTTTCTACCTGAAAAATCATCATTTGCTGATCAGCTCTTACCATCCTGAGTCTGTAAGACATACGTCCCTCCAGTCATGAAGTCTCCAGTGATTCCTAACTGAGAGGCGTCTGCGGTGCTGCCGTCTGCCTCCATCTGTCAACACAACCGTGATGTCTGATTAACACACTTTTACCCCAATAAAATCCTTACAAATGAACAACAACCAACAATAACCACAGCAATGTGCAGAAATAATCCATCACCCGCGACAAATGAACGAGTTTCCTGCTGTTTATAAATAACATCACAATATTGTGATTGTAAAACATAATGTTTTATCCAGTTCACCATAACATGTAAAATACTGCATAATAAACTCATCATGTTTATAAACAATATAAATAATGCAACTCATATAACTAAACACAGATTGTATTAAATACAGACATAATCTCACTATAATCTCACACTGTTCGCTGTTATTAGTTATTTCTCTGCAGTCTTTGTTATGTTGGTCAGTTAGCAGGTTAGCACTACACCAGCTCCAGCTAACCAGTCACACGTAACTAATGAAGCAGCTCGTCTTTGACTCATTTAAACATGTAAACAGCGCGTTTAAATACCGGATGTGATCAGTTTAATGCTGTAAATAAACGCGATAGCTCTTAAATGTGATATATGGGTGGTCGTCTGAACGCAGCCCCCGTGTTTTCCCTCAAATAAACGCTTTCGATCCTCAAACGTTAAATCTCTCAACGCTTCCCGCATCACCGGCCGGTAATGACGGTAAAAGTCTGCCGGTAACGATCATTTCCCGTTAATAACCGCTGAACGGACCGTTTGCGTCGCGTACGAACCTGACCGGCGCTCGCGCTGCAACCTGATTGGACGGAAGCGTGACCGCGCTCGTGAACGCGCTGTGCTGAGCGCCAGGGGGCGCGCTCGCGTGAGAGTGAAATTAGGTTAAGCGGGTTTTATGAGTTCATATCACAATCATAATGTTTTAAATCAATATTAATGCATTATGTGCAGTGTGCGTGAAATCTGTTTAAATATTGTCTGTGTTTGTGTTTGCTTTTAGTTGATGTTATGTTTTGTATTGGTTTTGTATTGGTTTGTACGTTCCTACTGATTTGTAATGTGAGAATATAAGTTCATATTGACCGCCTTTAATAATTGTATAATATTTTATCATAGTTAAACGTCATCTGTAAAAAGAAACTACAGTGATAAAACACTCACTTCACTGGTGACATTCATGTGTAAGAATAGCTTTAACCAATTATTACAGTCGAAATAAAAGCATACAAATATTCCACCTCATGTCCTGTCTGCATTTACTGATTATAGACTGAAATAAAAGTCACATCTCAGCCAGAAAATGATGGCAAGAGTTCCTAACAATGATAAACAGCTACCCAGCATAGATGTATGTTGTCATTTGGCTCTTTTGGCAATGCGGTTGTACAGTAAAAGCTCTTCAGACATCAGCTGTGTCATTTCAATAGCAGTATTTACAATCTCTCCTCAGTTTGAAACACTTTTACTTCTCTCAGCAGTGAGAGACCATCAATATATAATTCCTGACTGATCATTAAAGAGGAAATGTTAAAATTAGTGTTAAAATTCTCTTAGCCATGCAGGTTTTATATCTGTCCATGTTATTTTCCCATATTCATGTATTATAATTACAGTAAATAAGGTATCCACTTTGTTTTGAAGGAAGCTGGGGTTAATATAGTCAATTTTGGAGAACAGGGATATACTGTAGTAGTCATGTAGTCATGTGCACTGGGCGGAGTTTCCCGGCTGTAGTGCAGAGGAGGGTAGTGCACTACACAAAGCGCATTGAGACACGGACGCAGGCGGCATCACACACCCGCTGTACGGGGCTCGGCAGCCAGCCTCCGTCTCTCCGTGCCCAGCCATGAAACACACCTTACTGGACCTCATGAGGATGAGCAGGATCTGCCGGATGGTGGTCGCCACTTGTTTGGGATCTTTTATTCTGGTCATCTTCTACTTCCAGAGCATGTTCCAGCCAGGTGAGAGTCCGTCTGAAGCTCCTGAGATGTGAGATGCTCTTGTGTGTCTATCAGGGAAGAATGGGATTAATAATGGATGAGGGTTGGAAGTGAATGATTACACGCAGCTGTGTATATAACGCCAGCAGGTCTGTTATATGGGCTTGTGTTGAGTGCCATTGTCTTCTGGAGTCACTGTACTGTACATACCTGAGCAAACATCCACATCATCTATCTATCTATCTATCTATCTATCTATCTATCTATCTATCTATCTATCTATCTATCTATCTATCTATCTATCTATCTATCTATCTATCTATCATGTAATAACTGTTTTCATATTTTGTCTTTTGCATCAGTAATGTCTTTATAAACGATCATATATTTGTCTGTAATGTATGAAACGAGATGAATAAGGGATGCTGGATGTGTAATTATATGACTGTTTCAGCATGTGTGATATCAGCTGTTTTAATGGGGAATGTGCTGTGGATTGAGACACAGACAATGAGCGGCGACTCATCGGCGTGTGAAGGTGTCAGCGGTGCGCTGCAATGCAACGCGACGCGACGCGACCCGACCCGACGCGCCGACTCATGCGACCTGTTGCTCAGTCATTGATACTGAAGCGCTCAGACTCGTGATGTTTCAGTTTCACGTCCAGATGATTAAAAGTCCCTAAATTATGATCGACTCAAAGATTTTGTTAAATATTTCATATAAATGCTCTATGTTGCTTGGCAACTGCGTTCAGCATTACAACAAACTATATTTCTTGGCGGAATAATTGATTATTGTGCACTGTAAAAAACACTTATTTCACCCTAAAACAAGTTTAGCTGTTGAATCAAACTGGCTGAACAAGTCATTTTAACTCACTGCTTTAAATCTTGGATTTAAAAATCGAGTTCAGTCTTGTAAAATTAAAAAGCGTGAATTATTTTGGAGTCACTGCCCATCACTGCAGTCTGAGGTCTGCTGGGAAGCTGAAAACAGATGTTTACAAACTCCTTTGTGTTGAAACAGCATCAGACATGCTTATAAATAATGTTTAATACAACAGTGTCCCTTATGTTCCACATCCACTTGACAGGTGCTCTAGTTTCCTCTAGTGTGTGTGTGTGTGTGTGTGTGTGTGTGTGTGTGTGTGTGTGTGTGTGTGTGT
>JAZGTK010006861.1:0-20164 GCA_036877625.1 Ambastaia sidthimunki | reverse complement strand
GAGAGAGAGAGAGAGAGAGTGGGGTGTTCCACAAAACTTTTTTTCCTCTCCCTCCATCTCGCCTCTGTCTCTGTGAGATGTAATGAGAGGGAAAGTGGTGGTTTGTTACACCTCTGTGTCGGCCTTAATCTAAAATGACACCATCACATGAAACAGGCAAATGTTGTGCAAAATACATGAAGCGTCTCTCGACATCAGAAATGCATCAAATCGGCGGGAGCGCCGGATAAGAAACTACATCCGTTAACCAAACACACAAAAACTTCCAGCACTGTTGATTTTGACAGCATTGGCCCAGAGCAACATTCTACTCTAAAGAAATGCATCGAATTTCACAGATGAAGAGTGACAAGAAAAGCTGGTAAAGTGGCATAATGGGAAGAAAATGCCTGAACTCTGACCTTTGAAACACAAGTGCAGGGACATACTTCCCATCTTCCTCTATAAAAAAACTAGTTTGTTTTCTTCTCTGCATATAGATTTAATGAGGACAAGTACATGCATATATTTGTGTATTCGTATGTGTGTTATGTTTCATTCAGATACACTGTCAAGGCTCATTTCATCCAGTGCTGAAAGGCATCAAATTTGCTTTGAAGCATTTTCTTATTTTTTAAGACTTTTCGGATTTACAAAACAGTGATTAAATTAATAATGTACATATACTGAGATGCAATTTCCTTATAGAATTTTTGACATTTTAAATTATACTTCAAAATTTATACAATTTTCAATTTCAAACATTTTAAAATCACAAAAATTCTAATTGGCACTTTTAATCTGAACTACCGAAACTGACAATGATATTTTATTTATTTCTATTAATAGCTGTGTTTGTTGACTATTAAAAAGTCAATAAACTATTAACATAATAATGTGCTGTAATGTATTCTGCACCATCATCAACACCTTTTCATTTCAGAATTTGTACTGATCATTCTGACTTTTAAAATGGCTTGTCAGTGATGTCTTCCATAATAGATATCTTACCTCCACACATTCAGTGGGTATTGTGCTCATTACACTGTTGAACAGGGGAGCATTTCTGCCCCGGGAGCATTACTTACTCCACTACCTTATCTCACCATGAAGTATTAATCATGTTTTAGGAGACAGAAACAACAGAACAGAACTATAGACAAGTTACCCCTGCTCACCCCAAACCATTTAGCAAAATGTCTTAAAGAAGCAAAAAAGGTACAAGACTAATGCTTTTTGTGAATGAGAGCATAAGAAAAAAGAACAAAGTCTGATATTTAAATAATTGATAATGAGCTGATGGTTAATAATTCACATGAACAAATCAGGGAAGGTGGTAAGTTATTAATGTTTCAACTGCACACCTTGCCCCGATGGGCCAATGGTCCTGAAAACAGGCCACAGCACAAGGGCCCTGGGCCAGGTCTGGAGGGTTTGGGAGGCAGAAGACTCCATCTTTTAATCCTGACAAACTGCTGAAAACACAGCACAACACAGCCACAGTTCTACAGTAAGCTTTCCAGATATCACAACATCTGCACTGTTGAAAGCAGAAGGCAACCGTTATATGCAAACATTATATGATGTATCTTCTGTTAGTGAAGGTTTTAAAGGTCATTTTTCTCTATGAGACAAAACAAATGATAAATGTAACATAATATGGATTTACCATCTTATTAGATCTTACTCTGTAATTTTTGTACATGAACTATTGTAAAGAAATTCTCTAAAACATTTTGATTAATATTCCCCTAATTTAGATTTATACAACATTTGCTTGCCATGGGCATCTCATTGACTATATAGAGACCAACACCTCTCTCTTTTTCTTGCATTAAATGATGTCATTTAAATCTTTTACCAGGCCTCTGTGACTTAAAAAATATGCACTGCATGTCAAGATAACACATTCCCATTATGCTTTGGTAAGTTTTCAAAGAGAGTTGCATCATATGTGCCTTCACTACTGTTCCATTAAAGCCATAACATTGTTGATTTATTGTTTGGACTGGGAGGAGCATGTTATTCAACCCATCATGTGTGATGTGTTACAATGTAAAATAACAATGGCCTCCCCTTGTTGCAGCCGAGTGAGCAGGAGATGCATCTGTTTCGCACCTATACCTCTACCAAGCCAGCATCAGGTGAACAAATAAGAAAGAGGAGAGACAGAAGCAGAGCACCTGCCTGACTCCGCCCCCTTTCCCCCATCTCCCAATGCTAAGTAGCTTCAGAGGTTGCCAAGCACCAGCCACGGCGTTGCCAAGTGGGTGCTGCATTATTTATGACGCGCTGTGTTGCGCACTGGCAACCATCGCCCCTGCAACCTTATCGCTCAGGACGGACACAGCAGCAAAACACACACGGCACAAGCGTTCCTAACTCACTTCTGTTGGATGACTTAAAAACCATCACATGCAAGAACAGAAGAACAGATGTCAATTCAAAGCCTTTCCCGAAGCCCTTATAGTAAGCTGGAAAGCTACACTCACCTGTTGTGCCTGAGTGCAGCTGTTCTACGTGCTATTGCTGTGGTGTTGTTGCTCTCTTTAATAGAGCTTGTTCTCCAGGCATTGGTCTCCACAGCTGGACTGGGCCTTTGGTTTGGCCTGGCATCCCGAAGCCAGCCGGTTCCACATTGAGTAGTTGCCTGTAGCCATGAAACCATCAGAGTATTGACCACTTACTGATGAATGAATGTCCTCCAACTGTGCAAACTGCAATATTCCTTTGAGAGAGTTTGGGTCAGCCATAGCTGAATCAGAATCAGTGTCCAAGCAAAGCATCCCAGAGCCTGGAGACAGAAAGAGAAACAGCGACAGAAGCAAGACACTGCTTTGAAAGGCAGGCAGGAGAGAGTGTGTATGGGGATGAGCATGGCTGGAAGTTTATATGTGTTCTCACTGAACCAGGGGACTGAATAAATAATACAATAGATATTCCTCTGATGAAGTCTCGCAGCAGCATTCATAATTATTTCATTGTTGTGGTAATGAGAGCGGTGTCCTGCAGTACTGTCAGGTACAAATGCTGTGCCTCCAGCAGGACTGCTTTTGAATTTACACTGGATTAACAGACATGATCACTCTTACTCTTGATATCAATAAAGACATTAAAACTGGTTTAATAATTGGTAAGGAAACTACACTGTCAAGAAGGCAGGTAAGTGCTGTAGACCACTGGCATTTGTTGGAATGAATTTGGGGTTAACTGGACTTTCAGTCTACTTCCAATAGTAGAGTTTTTGAGTCTCCCTCTGGGACAGGTTTCTGGTCCATGAAAGCTTGACAAGAGGATCCTTAGAGCTCCAGATCAGACAGGACATGTGAGGAACAGCACGGGGTTGTGAGGAGTGGGCGCTCTTCATAGCCTAATCCTGTTAGCACTGTGAGGAGGAGGGTTGGGGAGCACAATGACCCCGTCCCACGCCAGCTGGGGTTCCGTGTGCTCTTTCTCAGTCAAACCCCCAACGGGTCCCTGGAGGCCTCAGAAACCCGCTTTTCTATGTTCCTCACTGTGTTGTGCTACTCATTGGGCCACCTGCAAATGCCCTTGATATAACTGCTAGAGAGAAATACTGACATGATTAGCCATCTTTGCTATGAGAATTTTAGTGGACAGCAGAAGAAAATGTACCCAAAGTGTTTGGGTGGCTGAGAAGAATCTAGAATCTATTCCTGGGTACAATGTGCTCCATGGTTGCATTATATGGTTTAAATGTGTAAATTTACATATGCAAAGTTAATTACAAGTTCAAGATTCCCCGGATCAAACCCATTCACAATGTTCTTCTGTGGTACCTTCTCTACTGAGGGAAAACAATAGGAAGCCTCTTGAGGGTCACAGTCCTGCAGAGAAAACAGAAGAGTTTAGTCTTGAATACTCAGACCCACAAAGTCTCTTGGTTTCTGAAGCAAAAATGGCCAAGAACTGCCCACTTAGACAGGAAGAGCCATCTAAATGACATGTAGATGTTCCTGTAGCTCAGCTGGTAGAGCATTGCATTAGCAGCGCAAAGGTTGTGGGTTCGATCCCAGGGAATATAAGTACTGATAAAAGTATACCTTGAATTCACTGTAAGTCGCTTTGGATAAAAGCATCTGTCAAATGAACAAATGTTAATCTAATGCTATCAAGAAGGTACAGAGAAACAAAAAGAAATTTGTATCCTTTGTGTCAACCAAACTGCTTGACATCCATGCAATAAAACATGCATAGATAAACAGATCTCACATTCTCCAGTCTGCAGGCTAGACTTGTTTTGTTTTAAAAACATGCCTTTTCCTCTTTATTTCCTCATTACTCAGAACATCAACGCTCCATGTCTGCATCATCCCCTACACAGCCAAGACTAAACAAAACAACAATTAACACAGCCATCCTTTGAAGTGTCCAACACGCCAAGCCTGCAGAGTTAAAATGCCTCTTTTTGAAGACCGTACAAAGGGCAGATAAAACAGAGGAATGGGACGAGACTTATGGGAGCACAAGCTAAACCAGTGGGAACAAATGAATGGGGGGTTGATGGGTGACGGGAGGCCTCTACTTAGACAAATAAACCCACAATGAAAAAAATCAATGAGGGAGCATCAGTAGGCATTTCGGTCAGCGCTCTGAGCAGCACACATAAACACACTGGGCCTCAAGCAAATACATTAATATTTCAATAAATAAAGAA
This sequence comes from Ambastaia sidthimunki, assembly GCA_036877625.1. Lineage (NCBI taxonomy): Eukaryota > Metazoa > Chordata > Actinopteri > Cypriniformes > Botiidae > Ambastaia > Ambastaia sidthimunki. The sequence goes on along the minus strand of JAZGTK010006861.1, from coordinate 15,507 downwards.
GAAACGAGATTCAAAACAAATGTTTTGCTTTTTGGCTGTCTTCCTTATTTCACAACCACTTATTTTACTTCTGAATGAGCAGCTGATGTTATGTAAAAGCCACATAACACTTCTGCCTCAATCTGTCACGCCTGGTAATTTTCTGGAAAACAGCTGCTAGTGTACGTAAAGTTGAAACAATGCTCTGCATTACTGTGGTATACAATAAAAGATCCTTTATCTTTTGACTGTTCTAAAGCATCTTACACTAAAACTACATTGAAATGTACATATCATGAATATGTCTTCATCAGCTCACTATCATAACAGCATATAACAGCATTTTGCTATTTATTTTTTCTCTCCTTTGTTTTACTTTTGTCAGTTCTTGTAGAACACACACACACACAGTGAAGTTGAGTTTGATTGTATGCATATTTAGACGTAAAATTACAAGCGCTGTAGAATATCAGGCTAATGCTATTGCTGTATCTGCCTCCTTAGAGGATCGGTTCAGCAGAGAGCTGTACAAAACTGACGAAACTCTGTGTGCTGCCTTTTTAACCAGCCTGTAGTCATCATGTTCATTACTACTCAACACACGCTCCAACCAATATCTAACTGGTTAATACAATACTACACAAACTAATGAATCCCAGAAGGACCTAATAACTGAAATAAACACTTTTCCAACTTTTAAGTTCTGTTCAAAACATTACTGTTAATAGCATCACATTATTTCTACCTGCCTAAGGTCTCGGGGGTCTTGAGTAATGAAGGGTGGGGGATTCTTGCACTACAGCACCCAGCATGCTGGAGAACAAGTAAACAGGCCTGTACTTAGCTTTTACACGCCAAATCAAGCTCTTTACGTTCAACTGCTGAAGGGCTCTTCTGCATAATTCATAACCACTCAGTTAATCTATTGATCCACAGTTACTGTAGTGCGGCCGCTTGTACGGCAAATGGCAGGTAACAGCAGCATGTTCGAAAAGAACAACTGAGGTACAAAGTAAAGGATGTGTGACAATATGTGCATACACAGAAACTTGGAAAGGGTGCAAGAAACTAAATAAGGATACAAAAAACTACTAGTCTGTACAATTTACAAAGCTTATTGAAGTTCAGTGATGCAACCATCTAGTACTGAAAGGTAATTAGTTCCACTTAAACTGAAACATCCAAAACAGACAAAAACCCCAAAGGATAAAAAAATCCCAACCTGAGAATTTGTTCTCTAAGTGTGGAACAGAAAAAAATACAAATCTTTCACCCAATGCTTCACATCCCATCCAGGTTAGCTTACCATCTGTGTCGGCCACCATTCATTTTTAATGTCTTTCTGGCCACTGTCCCATCAGGTAATGAAGTTTTCCTGTTCACTTCTATCCCAGTGTGTGCCCATCCGCCTCTCTTTACCTTCACATTCCACAGAAACCACTTTTTGCCTCAGCGAATGGAACCAAAAACATTTAGCTGTCTGATAACATGCCTGCTTGTATTTTTTCTCAACAGAATCCTCCTCATTTTCTAAGTGTGCATTGGACACCCCAGCCCAATTCTTTGAGGCAAACCTGGACTGAGGTGACAAGAGTGGAGGTTTCTTAGTACAAGGTTGCCAGATGAACTTAAGCAATAGGACATCTTCTGGAGAGCTTTGAAGAAATCAAACTCTTTCTGTAACTTTGTACCTTTAATTTGTGCTGGCAGACAATAAAATATTTACCAGGAACCCTAAAGGCAATTACATTAAAGTGTGTTCTTAGACACCCCCTCCCTTTGGCAGCCCCACAGTGTGAACCCGCTGATTTGGTGAATGGTCACATTTCTACAATGTTAGATTTTACACACTATCAATAATTTACCAATCACAAAATTGGTGGGGGGGCAAGTATAGAGAAAGCCAGGGGTAAAAAAAGGAAAATGAGGCGCATGTGCTCCTGTGCACACTGAGGGGTATTTCCATTTGCTTAACGTACCAGAAATATTTACATGTGGTGATTTCTTGCTTTCATCATTGCTTTTCTATTGCACCACACTCATACTGTCATGGCAAACACAGCCTGACTGTACTGAATAATATCTCAATTATTTCTCCTAGGTAGCAATGAGATTAAATAGAGAGCAAATGAACTTTACTCATAAAGTTTACCCAAATCTAGATATTTTTTGCCAGAATCTACATTAATTTTACAGCTACATACTCTTTAATGTATTTTAACCATTTTTATGATTTTATTTATTCTAAGCACTCCCAAGCATTCTATTGCACTCCCAAATATGTTATTTGTTAAATGCTGTGAAGCACAAATATATAGATAGAACTTTTGGGCTACACATTCAAATATACAGCAAGGGAATTGAACCCGTTCTCTCGAGCTGGACACCCCATGAAGCATCTGCAAAACAGTCCAACAGATTGGTGCTTAATATCTTTTTAACACTTTCTTCAATCTATATGTTTATATAACAGAAAAAACAAACAGCACACCACAACCTATCAAATGTAGCAGGAATTCTAACAGCCAATACAAGCAATTCCCCATTTCAGCATTAATATTCATAGAGGAAAATGTTCCATTAGCCGTAATCAAGCTTTTCCCTGGGCTTGTTTGCAGAAAACTCATCAGTAAAATGACTGCAGCTTATTGCAAACAGCCTGAAGAAGAAAGATTGAATGGCAGGGATGGGGATGTTGGTGGTGGAACAACTCAATAGATTCAACAAGTATCATCTCGGCTGAATGTTGATCTCTCTGTCACACTTTGAGCCCTTTTTTCTTTTTCAGGCAGCTTCTTTTTCTGTTCTGTCTCTTTCGTTGTGCGTCTCTGTCCATCCCTCAGCAGTTGGAGTCCCCAGTGACAGTGGTTGCTGGGGGAGAGATGGCAGCATTGATGCATATTTGATGAGCGGGTGCCAAGGCCTTGCTGGAGAGCAAGACACGAGGGGACGATGTTGCTATCTGCGTCTGCATCTCAGATTTCCGAGTCACACTCGCAGGGACTCCTTCTTCCATTGTGGACCTTTATTGTCCATGTCTGGGGTTTCAGCACCAACTAGAGAGATAGATATGCGGGCTCTATACAAACCAAACCATAGCAGCTTGTACGCACTACCAAACAAAACCGGCCCAACACGCAAACCGTTTTGAAAAGGTTCCAGTGATGAAGTTCCAAAGTTAGCAGGTAGTTTGCACAAATGATCTAATCACTGAATCTAAACTTTATCTACTGCTAGCAATACATTTTTTTGTGGGTTTTTTGTGTTAAACACTCAACTAGTGCCAGTGTTTAATTTTTCAGCTGGAGGTCTTTGATTGAGTGCTCTCATTTGTTTGACCTGTGTTTTTTGATCAATATTTAATTGTACATGTGCTGTTTTCATTCCAGCCTGTTCATGCTCTATTTGGGAATCCATATTGTGGTGCATACCACAGAGCAAATGAACAATAATTAATTCATGGACCAAATTGTTAAAGCTTGCCATATGGAAAAAAAATCATTTGATTCACACAGCAGGGCAGTGTGATCCTAATTAAAGCAAAATATTTAATACAACTACTTTTTATTTTTACTTTCTCATTTCTAAAATGAACATGATAGATGTCTAATAAATACCTGATATATCCATATTTAATTCAGAATTTACAAAGTTCATAATTATAAGACTTCAACCTTAATCACCATTTAACATTTGGATATTTACAAATCCAATAATAAATAAAGATTTATCATATTTCATAGGCGAGGAGAGAGATATTAAAAGAGCATGTGCACAGATAGATCACGGAGTTCAATACAACCAGCACCAATGAAAACGCACCATGAGGGTCTTACATCGAGGGCCACGCCTCCTCCACTCTAAAGCACTTGATGTGGAATAAGACGCGAAACCCCAGAGGCGTGTTCAGACCCCACACTTACCAATGACATTTGACTGTACTGTAATTAGTAGGTGGGCGGAGTTTGTACCTGTATGGGCCGGACTAAAGACGACGGCGTTATATTTGAGGTGCCTGAGTAAATTCCTACTGTATCACAGACATTGACAGCTCGCCACTGGCGGCAGCTCAGCCAGGAAAGAAACTTGCCAGGCGTACATTGTGACATTTTATTACTTCATTTATCCACTTCGGTGCCAGGCAAAACGGAGATAAACGCGGAAGACGAGAAACGACCCTCTTTTACCTCTGCCATCATGATGTCCATGAATAGCAAACAGCCGTTTAGTATGCATCCGATTTTACACGAACCTAAATACACACCTCTGCACTCCAGCTCGGAGGCCATCCGGCGAGCATGTCTGCAAACGCCCTCGGTAAGTTCAATATTTCTGCGATTCATTACCGCTGTCGTTTGCAGTGTTAAAACCTTTCTTAGTCTGACAAAAATCTATAAAGTTTTCGAATAAAGTTTCGTTGGGACAAATCTGTTGCAGTTTATTTAATGAACTGTCACCCAGTTGGGATTACATTTAATCTTTACAATATCGAATAATAATAACCTGAAAACATAAAAAATGTCTAGATGGAAAATTTAGCATTGTTTGCATTTATATGTTGATTTAGATGATTTGTAAAAAGTTTTAATTTATAGACAGTTAAATCGCTTGACTATGCAGAAAGTTGTACGTTTTATTAAAAACATAAAAATGGTACCACTGTTTGGTTGTAAATTATTTTGCATATTGAAAAATTTAAATTGGCTAGAATTTGGTATTTATACTTATGCTTGCTCTCCGTTATATAGCTGCAGGGTAACATCTTTGCGGGCTTTGATGAGACCCTGCTCCAGAGAGCTGAGGCACTAGCGGCGGTGGACATCGTCGCTCAAAAGAGCCACCCGTTCAAGCCAGATGCCACCTACCACACCATGACCAGCATGACGAGCATGACCTGCACACCCACGTCTTCCTCCGGGCACCTTCATCACCCGTCTGTGCTGACCTCTCACCACCATCATCCCCACCACCAGCCGACGCAGGGCCTGGATGGCGACCTGCTAGACCACCTCACCCCCGGCATCTCTATCGGAGGCATGCCTGGTTCTGACGTTTGTTCCACAGCTTCCCACCCGCACTCGCACATGTCGGCGATTAACCACATGCAGCATCATCACCCGCAGAGTATGAACATGCATCCTCACAGCCTGGGATCTCACGCTTCTCTGGGGGGCGTTGGAGACTCCGAGCCTGATCCGAGAGAGCTGGAGTCTTTCGCCGAGCGCTTTAAGCAGAGGCGGATCAAACTCGGAGTCACACAGGCAGACGTTGGATCGGCATTAGCCAATCTCAAAATCCCCGGAGTCGGCTGCCTAAGTCAGAGTACTATCTGTCGATTCGAGTCTCTCACTTTGTCTCACAATAACATGGTGGCCCTCAAGCCCATTCTTGAAGCGTGGTTAGAGGAGGCGGAAAGGGCGCAGAGAGATAAAATGACTAAGCCAGAAATTTTCAACGGCGGGGACAAAAAGAGAAAACGCACTTCAATTGCTGCCCCAGAGAAGCGCTCGCTGGAGGCTTATTTTGCCGTCCAGCCCAGACCCTCATCGGAGAAAATAGCTGCCATAGCCGAGAAACTGGACCTGAAAAAAAATGTGGTCCGGGTATGGTTTTGCAATCAAAGGCAAAAGCAGAAAAGGATGAAGTTTTCTGCCACACACTAGGTCAAAATATTGAATATAAATAAACGCAACCATCGAACATAATAAGAATGAACAGCAAACAGAGCCGACAAAAGTATTCGAGGCTGAGACCAAGTGCTTCCATGATAGGAACGGGAGCTGCGCGCGAACATCCCGGAGCCTGAAAGTGAACCAAAAGTTTGTCATGACAACATATGAAGAACAACGGTTAAAGGGAAAGACATGACAACAAACGTTTGGGAAAACTGAGGACGAAAGGAAAAAACACACCAACTAAACGTTGCAAATATTGTACAAAACGAGAATTGAATAATGATGATTATTCTCTTAACTGAAAATAACTCTTTTATATTCATCTGTGTACATATCTGTGAATACACTGCACCACTTTGTGTGAAGAACACATCAAAATTCTGTTTTTTAAGGATAAAAAAGATAAAACGCTGTTGTGCAAAAATTCCCATTCTTGAAACCTTAGAGTTATTCTATATGCTTCAGAAGAAAAATCATGAAGGTTCTGCTGTGATCCATTGCATGGTTTACAAGGCGTTAAGTGTTCATTTACAGTTTGAATTTCCATTCGTTTTGATGTATTGCAATAAGAGACAACACGCACAGGCGAACGCACGTACACACGGACATACTTATACTTTTCTGTGTCTACCTCATGATTACTGACGTCTTGACACATTCATAGTTATTTTGGAAATAGGTCATAACAACCATTATAGTTTTGATTTTGACAATTGTTTGGTAAAAATAGACAGAAAGCACGATGTGTGACTCATTTCACTTCAACAAAGCTTTGACAATCAAATTATTTAAAACAATTATTTTGTGACTAACCACTTCTAAGGTGACTACGTTTAAATTATTATTATTATCAGCATTATTATGATATTCCCTAAGTTTATAGATGGGAACATTTCATTGCATACTCAGAGATTCATTGCACTTTGTAGATAAGATTCCGATTCGATATTTGTTTGGCCTATTTATATTTCTACTGACTTTAATGATTTTGTCCTTATTTATTTGATCTTAATTTATTTTGAATACCGTGTTTCATTTGTGAAAGTGTGCTTAACTGTGTCTGTGTACGTGACAGAAATTTTGAATAAACCATGCACGTCTTACCTCAGTTACTGCAGTGAGTGATGTGTCCCTAAACTTGCCTTATTATTCCAGTCATTGCTTATTTAGTTTGCTTAATGAAATAAATGAAATAAAAAATACTCGGTTCTCGTGCGATATAAAAAAAAATCAACAGCATCGAGATAATACCACTTTTATCAAGGCACTTGCCACAAAACCTCCAAATTATGCACGTATTGTTGTTGTTTATATGACTATTATTGTTGTTGTTAATTATCTTTGTTGACGTTTACATTGTACCAAATAATCTGCGACTGCGATTATTTTACCAGGGTGTGCTAACAAATAAACAAGGCGGATATACGCAATCGATGCTTGACCTGAACCGTTTAAACTGTTAAGGGTCGTTTTAAGATGTGACGTGAGGCATTTTTATACAAATCTAACAAATTTCCAGGTGTAACTCAAGTTTATTGCAATTAAGACGAAAAACCTCAAGGTAAATATTTAGATATTTTTATATTCACATATAAAGTGATTGAAATATAATTTATGTTTGAGTAGAATATGGATGCAATTTATGTTACTGATATAATTTGTCATTTTTATGACTCAAATATTTTCACTGTAGGCCTAAGACAAAGTTGCTTTTTTCGGAAGTGTTTCCGCGTTCTCTCTGGTGTTCAGCAGGTTGTTTCGAGCCCGTAAACCTCCTTATTTATTAATAATAAATATGAAGTGTTATGATACTATTGATTTGATACAAGTGTTTGTTAAGAGGAAGATATCGTTTTGGTGAACGGATGGTTCTTGTTGTACAATAAGTGCAATAAAATTGTCATTGTTTGTTTTTTTATACACAGATATTAATATTATTTAAGCTTATTATTAACAAATAAGACGGCAAAAATAGTTTGTTTGTTTTTTACAAAATTCAATATAACAATATGAGCCAACCCACAAATGTCATTAAGCCATTAAAAAGCACAGAGTTACAGTGGAAATTATTGTGACAACCGTGTTGTGAGGCTCACTTAAAAATTAACCGCATTCAAAAGGCACACACTGGCAAGAATCGCTGCCACTTGATCTATATTTGAGCTGAATCTCTAATGCAACAGTATTTAGAGTGTTGAGAACGCATGCACTTCGTACAAATCTTTGTTCGACCTCAGAGATGACAAATATCATACTGACTAAATAGTTATTTCTTGCAGGAGCAATCGTTTCCTTGAAATGTGCAAAACGGTAAACTAAAGTATCTGCGATGCATGGACATAATTGAGGATTTGCATAGCTCTCACCAAACCACGTACATAATTCATCAGCCGTGGAAACGACGACACATATAGACGTCAAATGTTAGGCCATGTTTTCAATGTGGCACTGGTTACTTTATTTTGAAATTTTTTTAAAAAAACGTGTAAGTGTATATAATCCCGCTCTTAGATTTACATTCCTCCCGATGGTTCCTTACAGTCTTGTGTTTTCCATGGAGCGGAAAGCGCATTTTCATAAATAGACCTTGGCCAAGCGCTGCGAATGAAATTTTAATGAAGCCAGAGTCTTGAGTGCAGCTCGACAGAAGGCCTTGGAGAATCCGCTCTCTGGTACATGACTATGGCTCCCTCTTTCCTCACAAACATTACAGCAACAACATTACGGCCCGATCTACCGGCTCAGTCCATTGTTTGGTCGAAAAAAGTACATCGTGAGCGTTAACAGAAGAATCGAGCAAAAATTATTGCAGTAATGTTTCGTTTATTTCACAAACTTACACTATCTGCCAGATTGTAAGCGCGGATAGCAAGTAAACAAACTTCCCTCCCCGTGCTTTCACCCGCATGCGCTCGTTCCCCGTGGTTCTGTTCGCGTGTGCGCGCTTGACGGTCAGATCACACCTCCGGCACTGGAAGCTCTAAATCAGTACAATGCAATATTTATCAGCCGAGTTAATATATAAGCCATATGCGGGGCAGAAGATTTTAGAGTGCTTACAATAAGACAAGCAAAAGCTTACTTAAGTGCTTAAACGTTATTTTGAAGAAGGCGAGTTGGGTTTTGTGTCGCCAGTTAATGTGGATTCATTCTGTGGGGTGCGTGGTTATTAAAAAAAAGCAATGTGAAAATAATACATAAGACCTGATTGGACAGAGTAAGACTCTCAAGTTGGTCTTGACAATGTGAACAAGGTCGTTGGTTTAAGTACCAGCGGATTAAAAATAAATCAAAATATGCAGTTATATATTTATCACTAATAATACGAGCATGCCACACAGATTGGAATTATGCATATTCGACAAGACACTGGTGTTGCAAATAAGATTCTTGTTAAGATACTTTACCAAGGCGGATGATCAAAACAGAGATATCTAAATAATTGACACCGAGACAGACTGACAGACCATCAAAACAATAAATTAAATGTAACAAACAATATCTAATAACCCATGTAATTTGATTCTAATCAATCTCTCCTGTGCTATGCCTGACTAAAATGAACGATCAACTAATTATCAGTTTTGTGCTTTAAAGTCCTCATTTAAAATATTTACACAGCTCTCAGTTTACATAGTAATAAAGTGTCATTATTTGATGAAACTGCTTTAAAGTAATTATTGTTATAATACTAACTGCTTGTTATTGCAAAATATATTTGCATATAATATGTGTAACATGGACACTAATGTAAAATGTAATCCATTTAAATTATTGAATATTAAATTTGTCAGCTTCAGACCCTCAAACCTCAAATACAATTACAGATTATAAACATTTAATAGGGGAATATTCTATTCTCCCTTAGTGGGCGAAATATGAGACTGAAGAGTACGACGGGTTTCGATTTGTCAAAATATAAAAAAGAAAACAGTGTGATATTGTCACGTGTTACAAGTTTACGACTTTGTATTATTGTTTATGCTACCAAAACTTAATATGACTTGCCGCTGTGAATGCAAAACCAAATCTTTTGAGTGGGCCAATCAATTAAATCAATTTAAAGCCATGAAATCTTTATATCTTGTTTGAATCTGTTGCGTTTTAATCGGAGGAAGCAAAGAAACATCAGTTACGACAAATCAATCCTATCCTTTCTGAGGCGTTAAATTGAGGAGAAAAATAGTGGAAAGGCCTCAGTTTGTTTATATCCCCAGTAAGCTATTATGGAGACATTTATAAGAACAATAAAATTCGACTCGCCTGTATTACGCGTGCTCAGGAGTTAAGGCGTGGGAAGCATGATTTTTTAATGAATATATATGCGGGTCCTCCGGAGCTGGATGTTGCCTCACAGTGGAGAGCTCACTCATTCCGATAGGTTGTGGAGTGGTTAGTTAGGGGGAGCCACGATCGAGACAAGACATCTAGACTGTGGACTTCTGATGAAAAATGTTATTGCAATTCATGATATTTACATTTATACATTTGGCAAACGCTTTGGATAAAATCTACTTAGACTACATTCAAATTCTGCATTGGGTTAGTACACGTGTTCCCTGGGAATCGAACCTACAATCTTTTGCGCTGTTAACGCAATGCTCTACTAACTGACCTACAGGAAGACAGAATATTTCAATTTCCATAATAAAAGATTTCTCACAGTCGGCAGTTGGTATTAATAAACTGAGTATACAGAGAATGTAAATTCCTTAGTCACGATCAAATCAATTAATTAAAAAGTGATATAGATTACTTAAAAAAACCTTTTCCCAACGTCAAAAACCACAACCAGATTTACTTATTTATTTTGGTCGGTAAGTTATCTTCACTGACGTGACTCCATTTTTTCAGGACCATGGACACCTCCTCGCTTAATGCAGTTCTGAAAACCAACTTTCCTTAAAATAAGAATTTTTCTTATATCAAAACAATTACATCTCAGAGTAATTCTTCTCTTTATCCAATACATTATGCGTATTTGGGTTACTGCACTCCAAAACCAGTTTTCTGCACCGTAAGGACACGTTTATTGTTAGGAAATATCTGAAATTATTGCAGACCCAAAGAGAAACAGCACAGAATGGAGCAAGCAGACATTATAAATTAATAAGATAAGGTTTAATTTAAAGATATTTTACTTTAACGTTTAAGCAATCTTTGCGGTTTAGAGAAAGGCGGACAATACTTTAAATCGACAACGTATTAAAATGTATAAGTAAATACACGCAAACAAAAAAATAATTTAAAAGATTTCTGGTAATGCTGATAGGCTATGTATATTATTTTCATCATTACTGTATATTTTAAATACTGTGTGTATATTTAGAGAGATCAGTGATTAAATCTATAGGCCCAAGCAGATGAAATTATTCCACTTCATATGTAAATCAAAATAGATAAAATAAGTTTCTCACATTTAATTCAAAGAAATATGTTCAAAGTAATGCGTATAAGCTTTTAATCATGTTCCATACATAATTTATTCTAAACTGACAAGATACCCCAACATGGTCCGGTGCTGCAAAATAAAATCCCGTTTGTAGCCGGACACCAGTTAAACATATTCGTTTAGCTGAGGTACAAAATTAATGAAATTAAATACACTGACGGTAGATATTTTTGAAGATGCAGTATATGTATACAGTCCGCAATTAAATGTTTTAAAGATACTGACAATAAAAAAATTAGAAATATCTTAAAGGCAACACGAGCATCTAAACACGAACAAAATAAGTGTCAAACACATTAGCACTTGCGATCAGATTAAGAATTAGAAATAATTATGTTTTAAGGTTGCATGAAACCGACCTCAAGTTTTCTGTTTTCTCGATAATTCTTCACAAAATTACTAAGAGAGAGAATGAAATATACAAGTACTCTGTACAGACTACAATTCTTTGCCCTACATTTCTGCACTTCCCTGTAGACAGGCCCCGTGTCCTGCTGCAGGACCTCAGCTTGAAATGCAACTTTTTTTGTATTGGCAATAAATAATGCAAGGCATGAAGGCCGGCGAGTATACATTTAAATACCAATTTAAATTAACCAGTGTTTTCATCCTCCGCCAGCTCCACTCAGCCCATCGCTAGTTTGTGTTGGAATTAAAAGGGAGTTAACACCTTTAACAGCTGGAAAATGATTTTAAAAAAACTACGAGTGCTGCTACAACGCAAATTTGAGAACAAAAAGTTTCAAAAGTCTGATTTGATATTAACAGTATTTAAGAGCAGTAGTTTGTTTCTAATCCTAGTTTCCAATCCTTAATGTAAAATGTTTTGTTTTATAAAAATCTGGGGGTTTTATAGGCTATGATAGCTATTCTCAGGCCTGGTGACAGAGTAAATCCTATAGTGTAAATCGTATAAATACAAAAATAACAAAGCACGGCATCATCCTCAAAAACAAGCGTCTGAATAAATGTTGCATGCATTTGACTACCCGATCACCATACAACACCGTCAAGCAATCCAGGCTAAAGCTAGCAGCAATGTCAATTCTGCCATCGTATACGTTAAGGTCATTGCAGGGGTACCCCAGCAGAAGCAGCAGTGTTAGCTCAATAGTAAACAGCTGTGTATATTTAAAAAAATAAGTATAAACTGGTGTCGTAATTATTCAATGCAATCACATGCAACTTTTGCAGCAGCCATGATCAATTGAAACTCTGCTTCTCTCTTTCGCAGGTACCACATCACCCGCTCGATTCCTCTAACAGATAGACGCTGTCCAAATGTGCCATACAGTGTAAACACAGCCATCGTCCCTAACCAATTGTTATTCATAGAACGAATAAATATTTAATTCATTCTAAGGACACCTTTTGTTAACAGAATTACCAACAAGCGTTCCGCGATGAATTCACATTTCACCCGCGGCATTGTGGGGCCAGTATGTGCTTAAACTCGACAATGTGCGGACAGTTTGCAATAGTAACCAACCAAGAGTCACGGGAGTTCCGTCTCGGTTCCGCAACGGCGGGGAACTTATTTGCTAAAGAAATAGATCTGCGCGTGTCCCGAGCAAAAACTCATTTTTTGTATTCACTCAAGTCATAAATAATGAATTTATGATGGCTAATAAGCGCATCAACAGTCGGATACATTAATAAGCACGCTATCTATTAATGAAAATCAGCTATGACTAAAGGATTTGACGTTCCCTGTAATTATTCGAGCTCTGGGCATGTTTGAAGAGGAACTAAGTAGCAATGCCTTCGTGCATGATTAGTAAAATTTATGTACACAAGATCACGGGACACCGGATTGCACAAAGCCCATAGTAGTGGCCTATACATCATCATCAAAACAAAACACCACAAGGAAGAACGATCTAAAGACTGAATGTTTAAAGACTGCGAATCTGAAAGATGGGCCCTTTAAAGCACGCACTCTTTGGACAGAATTTAGTCCATTTCAGTAAGTGTATTTGCTTGGACAGCCACTGGAGATTTACTCAACGAACTGTTGAGGCCACGGCGAGTGCGAAAGTCTGTTTGGTTATCCATTAAAATTTCAACAACCCTTGGCACCCACTTCCCGGATTTTGTGTGCGCTAATAAAATTCACACCTTTGAAAAACTGAGAATTAGGCACACGGAATTCCCCAACATGCATGATGGTTATCAGAATATAGAGTGGGGCTTGCTGAACCATCCTGAAAACTTCCCTTTGGCCATTTAATATAATCAACTAGGTTAAGCATCAATTTCAGTGAAACACATTTGGGAGGAATAAATCTGTCAAACATGGGTTTAAATACAGAAAGTCCCGTATAACCACGTGGAAAGGTGTCACAATTTTGCTCCAAAGTAACATGATGTAAGCAAAGGCGACGAATAACTACCGCTAGTTTACCGCTAGCTGCGTGTGTTAATAAAGCAAGAACTGCAAGTAACAGTGGCCACAAGATCTTACTACACAGCAAAAAGTTATCAAACCAGGAGTTTATGATGACCAACCAGACAGACTTCATCTATGTAATTTACCACCTCATAAGAAAAACATTGGGCAACGGATTAAAGTAAAACCAATAAAAAAAAAAGATTAGTTGAGAAATTAATTGGCCTGTGCTCATGGTTATGAACGGACTGGTATAGGCAGGGTCCCTGGTCCTAAAATGAAGCACCCTAATTAAACCTATAGGGATATTGCTGCCTGGTACCTTAACATTAACACCGGCGAAAACTGGACCATTACCAGAGCAGAGGGTGCGAATTATAGCAGATTTAATATTAATGGATTTTATTAGCTTGACACTAGCATATTCATGAGTGTTCTAATGGAATCAAAGGAACGAGATCTAATGTTCCGTGGCAGTATTGATAGATGGACTCGTCAAATGTTGGCTCAACGCTATTGCAATAAGTGTGAAGAACAGCTTTATTTAGAGCAATCTACGTATCTAAAGACTAACTTTTGAAATCAACCATAGTCTATACCCTAAGAAAGGGCAAATGTTGATATTTTATAGAACCTGGATGGAGAGAAAGGAACTGTATGAGTTGTACCTTACCTAGGCCATGAGATGGGGCTGCTGAAAAACACATCTTTTTTGATTATCACAGGCCCCTGAGTGCACTAATGCATTTCACTATTAGCATGTTTTCCTGGATGCCACAGGCTAACACCCTGCCTTGCCTTTGGCATGTCAAAACGGATAACAGTCAGAGCCAGTGCTACTATACAAGTTCACAAGCAGGGTGTGTGGACTACACTTCACTAAGTGCACTACACTTAACATGCTAAGCATCAACAAAAAAGCAGCACATTTAAATTTACAGTTACATATAAAATCTGCAGGAAAACACTTAACGTGGGCATTACAAATGTAAAATTTTACACAATTTTATTTAATTATAAATAAATGCCATTGTGTTTAAATCTATATTGATGTTTTATAAAAATCTGTGTCAGGTCAAAGGAGAACAGCACTCATTCAGAAAACGAGAAGAAGGGATAGATTTCTTCCTGCTTCATGATGTTATGCAAGATTTATATTTGCTGAGAGTCGACTACATTATTAGTAAATATTTAAGGTCTCTTTGCTGAAATGATCCTTCTGACAAAATGCTTATTCAGATCCAATAAAAGCAACATAAGTTTTTACTAGATTTACGCACTGTGGCACAACTTTTAAAATGTAAGCTATATAACAAATCTACGGCTGATGTGCGTGCATGTTGCGGTGTTGAGGAAAGGACAAGGCCTGAGAGGATGGTCTGCTTTACATATCTCATTTGTATTGCCTGTTGAATAAACACTGGTCCTCTGGAAAAACTGGAAAAGAAACCCTGCAGGTCTGAGATCGGGTGAACAGGCAAAGCAAGGTAAGAGGGAGCATCTCTGGCCCTATGAAGCCTTTCAAGCTGTGTTACTTCACACCAACAGTCAAGATGCATCTGTGAAAACAGGGTGTATAGTACTGGAGAATAAAGAGGGGTCGTCCAAACGACTGCAAGCCACAGAAAAGGTGGTGAGCGAGTCGAGGAGGCTTAAAACAGAAAAAGAAGCAAGACTGTGAGTGAACCCTATAAAAATTCCCTTTACCTTCCCTTGTACTCCAAGTCCCATTATTTCTCCTGGGTTACTTTCTTCTGAAATCGCCCTGAGGCCGAGCACTCTCCTGGGTGGCTAGCCCGAAGCCAGCCTTGTTTTCACATACTGGTGATAATTTCAGTGGTGGAGAATGAAGGCTTTTAAAAGATCATCCCCCTCAATCCCCCCATCTCATCATAGCCAGAATCTGTTCGGTGGAGGTCTGCAGGCTTCAGTCCGACTTGTACACGCTTTTAGATCTGAACTCACACCCCCGGTTCTGACCAGCCTCTACCCTCATACCCTCTTCTCCAGCT
>JAZGTK010006860.1:0-20176 GCA_036877625.1 Ambastaia sidthimunki | reverse complement strand
TTTTTATTTTTATTGTTTTAACAACTCAGCTGTATGTGGATACATTTTGAGTAGAAATGCATATTGCAATTTTTTGTTTTGTTGTTGCAAATAAAACTCCCATAGTTCATAACTACTGTAGTTTTTACTTATTTTAATATATAAATTCAGTTAAATCATCAAACATGTGTATGACTTGACAGTGACTTGCTTGACCCAAGCTACTACTTCACTTGAATTGCTTGACATAAAGCAGTGACTTGACTTGACTTGCTTGATTTTCTCAAAAATTGACTTAGACTTACTTGTGACTTGCACATGTGTGACTTACTCCCACCTCTGTCACAAAAACATCTCTGCAACTGTGACACAATTAACATCTAAATAAAATATTAAGAGGCTCTTCTAACTAGGGTGGTAAAATCACTTAGTGTCACTCAAGCAAAGACAGCCACAAACACGAGCATACCTACATGAAAATTGAATTTAAATACAGTCTTTTAGGGTCATATGCATTTTATTACATATATTTTACATTATATCCCTCAATTCCACACATCTTAATGCAGGTGTAGCTCAGCACTTTTATTATTTATTATTGACATATTCCCTTATTCCCATACACCTTATCATTTAATGCCCTAATTTTAAACATTTTAAAATATATTTATGTTTAAACCTTTGTGATATTTTACATTACAAACTTGAACTTGTTCTACTTTCAAAATAAATGGCATTTTGTTTTATTTGTTGTCTAATGCAATAATATTTGTACATTTTTAGTAAATATTAATATCTAAATATTTTTGGGGTCACTGTATAAGTGAACTCTATAAGTGAAAATTGAGTGAACTGGTTTCTTTTACAAAGAGAGACCATAAATGAAGTAAAAGAGTACATGACTTCCTGTAGGCCATATCAAGTAGGCATGAGAGGTTGGGAAACTGATCCCTGCACTTAAGCTGATGGAAAATGCTGTGTGTTTATCCACTCAGTGTGAAGTTTGTACTAGTAGAGTAATGCGAGTAACACACGAGACGATGCACTTACTGGAAGTCAGGCTTTTGCAGTCAAAGGGCACAAACACATTAGATCACAGCAAAACCCACAACTAAAGCCATTAAAGCCAAAATTATACCATTTAACACCAAATAAAATTTGTTCGCAATTACTAAGTGTTTTTTTGGTACGTATTTTAAACTAAACTCATCCAGTTTTGCATTTATAAAAATGTTATCAATGGTATATCATTCTTTAAAGTTGCCATCAGTGCTTGTCATATTTATAAATATTTTCAGGGATTACAGTTTTGTTGATCTGACACAGGACTCTAATAAAATATTTATTTTACAAAATGTATTCTACATTTTTTTTTTACCCATTTTATGCTAATAACGTCAATAAAATATTATTGCCTTCTACTAAAAGGACAGTATTAGTGTATTCTCATGTTGAATATAAACAAAGCAATAGAAGCAATAGAAGCAATAGATTTCTTACAAGGGTAAGACCTTTATATTATTTATAAACTGCATAAACTTTTGTCTTATTTCTTTTGTTCTCACGCCATAAATAATTGGGTTAAAACAACTTGGAAAAAGTAAGTACATTGTGCTCACAAATACACGACTATTAGATGAAAAATTATTTCTTATTCTGTATGAGAGAAATGCAATCAAGGCAAAAATCAAACTACCAGTCATAACAATAATGTGAGTAATGCAGGTATTAATGGCCTTCACCTGAGCCTTACCAGATTTGAACACAGAGGCAAAAATCACAATATATGAAGCAGTAATTATAATACAATCTGCAGTTGGTATGAGAAAAGCAGTCAAAAGTCCTACTAAGTTATTTATGGATATATCTCCACATGCTAACTGAACCAAAGCCATGTGCTCACAAAAACAATGATCAATCACATTTGTTACACAAAATGACAGCCTACCAGCTAGAGAGACCATGGTGATGTTCAGGAGTCCATTTCTGATTAATGGCAAAACAACAAACTTTAGAAAATTGCGTATTTCCATGTATTTATGATAATAAAGAGGTTTGCATATTGCAAAATAACGATCTAGTGCCATCCACAAAAGCAATGTAGACTGAAATGCTCCAACATAATGAATGCAAAACATTTGTATCAAGCAACCAGTTAAAGATATCCCATTCCAATTAAATATAAAGCTAAGAAGCATGTTGGGTACAAACAATATAGGCAGAATCAAGTCTACAACAGCCATGAGACCTATTAGTACATACATGGGAGAATGTAGAGACTTTTGAGATATGATTAAATATATGAGTGTCAAGTTTGCAGAAATAGACAATAAAAACATCAGAAAGAAAGGGATAAATAAAAAAGGCCTCCATTCCTCCAGGCTGTAAAAACCATTCAGTTTGAATGCTGTGTATGTAGTACTTTGTGCAGATAGATTCATCATGTTGATCAGCCTCTTTACACGCACAGATCTTTTCGAACAAGTAAAGTTTGAAATACAGTGTTAATAACCAACATAATCACCAAATCACCATTGTGATATTCTAAAAAATTATGTATTTTTGTAATTTTATTGTTAATTACAATAAGACAAAAATGTCCAGTAAAGGAACATTCATTATATTATTTATCATTATGTAAGAATTGGAATGCACCTAAATAAGTATAAATAATTACATTTGTAGTTGAATGTTGTCAGTATGTAATGCTTTACCTTAAATATTAGGTCTGTTTGTTATAATGTGATATAAATCTACAGTGGAGATAAAAAGACAACTTCCTATTACATTGATTAATAGAAATCTTTCATCAATCTTACATCTTTCTCATGCTGTTTTTCAATCACAATGCTTTGTCTTACAAGTTAAAGTGAAAGGTAAGCTTGACATATTGTGATCTAAATACATCATGCTGTGTTCCCATGAGTATGTGCTCTGCTCCCATAGGGGACACTGCCATTTTGCTGAATAATTGACACTTATTGAAACATTACACACATAAATAATAAGTGTTCTGAACTCTGTTTTATGAGAACAAATTAAAAGTTTTCACTTATACTTTGTCATACATCTTTCAAAAGAGACTGATGTAATTGTGTAATGGGATATTATGTTCTCTCAAATAACACATTAGAGGTCACCATCTCTATTTTTTACAGAACCCCAAAAAGACACATTTCTCTATGACATTTAGGCATTTAACAGACACTTTTATCCAAAGGAAAACAATGAATGGTAAATCTTAAGGAGGCAATAACATCAGCTATACACAGTTACAGTTTTCAAGATTACAACATTTTAATTCTTGTTAGTGACGATACCTGTTAGGAGAGAGGGTTAGATGTTAGATTTTATTATTCATACTCGTGTCAGATATTCATGGAAGAGGGATGCAGCAGACCAAACAGAGTTTGGAAGATCATTACACCAATGAGGGATTGTGAAGTTGAAGCTGCGATCAAGTGATTGTGTGGCCTTTGAAGAGGGTATTACAAGGCGATGTTCATTTGCTGACCATAGGGTTCTGGAAGGGGTGTAGACGTGTATGAGTTTGTGAAGTAAAGTTGGTGCAAAGCCAGTAGTGGTTTTGTATGCAAGGAGTTAAAACACAAATTTGATGTGTGCGGCACCTGGTGGACAGTGAAGGGAAATTAGAGGTATGACATAGGCTTTTTTTTTCAAACAAGTCACTGCATTCTGAATCAGTTGTAGTGGTTTGAGTGCCTGTGCTGGAAGACTGGCCGGCAGAACATTGCAGTATTCCAGCCTAGAAAAAACAAGGGCCTGGACAAGAAGCTGTGATTCATGTTCAGTGAGATAAGGCCTGATTTTCCTAATTTTGAATAAAGCAAATCTACATGAGCGTGTTGTCTTGGCAACGTGGTCAGAAAATGGTTGTGAAAGACTACTGTAACATCCCTGTCTGGACTGTCTATTTGGTTTGTCCCATGTTTGCCCATGTTTGGAGTTCCTGTGCTTGTTTGTCTAATTAGTCTCACCTGTTCTTCATGTTTAGTCTTCCTTGTCTGTTGTTAAAGTTTCGTTGGGTGTTCTATGTTCTCGTCTGTTCATGCCTTGATGCCGTGTATCGTTTTTGGATTATTTGTATTAAAACTCGTTATTTGGATTCTATGCCGATTCAAGCCTGTTTTTGAGAGAGCCTTCGTTACAACTACGCAGAGGTGCTGATATTAAGGTTGTAGAACCTAGTTGGACTATGAAATTGTGTAGGACAGTAGGGTGGCCTGAAAAGACAAGAAGTTCAGTATTGGCTAGGTTGAATTGTAGACCGAGATGTCTTCCAGACAGGCTGATATACGTGCTTACCTTACACCTTACCACCTTACAAAGACAACCTTGCCTCAATACTAACTTCCAGTGTCTGATTCATATCTGACCCTTATTACCCTTTTACCCTCCATATAAATAGCTGGCTTTCATGTACTCTTTGTGTAGTCTTGTTTCCATTGTGAGCATTTCTGTAAGGTAGGCGACACAGGTGCACTGGTAGAATCCATTTGTGGAGGTTTAATAAACAAATCCAAATCGACAGGCAAAAATCAACAACGTGAAAACAGGCAAGGTTCAAAAACACAAGCAGACAATCAGACCAGGCAAACAAATTCAAAAGGGTAATAACACAGGAGTAATCAGGCAAACTCATACACATATATAAACGCTCGGTAAGGCAGGTAAAACTGGCAATACTTCGCAACATGCTCAATTGAGCACGCTGCTTAAATAGTCCACCAAACAGGAATTCACAGGAAGCAGAGAGAGTTAGTATTCCAGTGATGGCTCCCTCTGCTGGCAAGGGGGGTCATGACGTGACGTTACAATTTCTTAACATTTCTGCTATGCTGAATTATACTGATTTTGAGTTGTCTCAAAATTGACCTTTCACTGCCTCTCTGTTTGCCCCGTTTGCCCTTCCCACATCTTTTTTTTTCCAATAAATTACATGAGCCTCTTAAGGCCTCTGTGCCATAAAACTATGAATATTATTCAAGCCTATTCAAGTCACCAAACCTAATAATTTATTTGATTAATAAATAAATATCTTTACATATCTTCATAATGTAAAGTGTGTACTGCTTCAGCAGTACATAAAACAGTTCAGTAATATTATGGTACAGCAGGGAAAACTGTTGGAATTTATTGATCTAAATAAAATTAATACAATTAAGTCTTTTTTAGGTAAAAAACCTTACTTTTAAAGTTTTAAACACCAAAAATCCAAGTTATAATTTATATATTTTAAACCATAGATGCAGAACCAAAGATCCAAGTTATAATATAGAAAATCCCATCTAAGGTTTAAAATGTTTTTGGAGGTGTTACAGGTAGTGAAACAGCCAAAGGAACACAAGAAAGGTAATTTCAAAAATATAGTGTTAATAGTAAAACTTAACAATGTAGGAAATTTCAAACGCAGACAACATACATGTAATCAAAGATGAGGACTAAAAATGAACTGAACTAATGGGATAACTAGGGTTGACAAGATAATGCTAAGATGATGACTAACAACATCATTTTAGCATTGTAAACACAAGAAACTGGAAAAGAACAAGTACATTCATTTGGCAGACGCTTTTGTCCAAAACGACTTACAGTGAATTTAAGGTATACTTTTTTTATCAGTACTTGTGTTCCCTGGGATCAAACCCACAACCTTCGCGCAGCTAACACAATGCTCTACAAGTTGAGCTACAGGAACACCTACATGTAAATGCAGAACATTAATATGAACATGATAGGATGCTAATATGTGGCTAACAAATCCTCTACATTATGAATTAGCCTCGGGTAGCAGGAGCAGAGCTGATGGGGCTGCCAGTGTGCAGACTTTGCATGAGGTCCTGCTTGAGTAATTTCCTTTTACAAAAAATGTTATGGCACAGTTCAACAATAAATATATATTTAAGAGCATATTATATACAATGGGAAAAACACAGCACATGATTAACTTCTGTCTCCTATAGTAACTGACGGATCACATGGGTTTGTGACTTTATTCCTATTGGTAGTTGCCTATTGGTGGCTGGAAAGTCACTCATTATTTACAAAAATAAACAAAAACTTTTTTCAACTTTGATACAATGCTGAAAATGCCTACATCCTGTTGCCAACTGTTGAGAATCGCTGGATGTGTTTGAGCTGAACTGTACTAGCCTTCAGCCGACTGGAGAGATCTTCCAGTTGTAGTCGTGGGCCAGGAGTAGAGATGTCTGTCAAGTCAGATACTTCATGCTTCCCATAGTGTTAATTAATGCGTTAACAGAAATATTAAGATGATTTCAATATACATATCTCTAAATCGCTCTATATATCTCATGTATATCTTTATGTGGGACAGGAACCTTTCATGACCAATTGTAAAGACCTCTTGACATGCCTCAGTTTTCACAACAAAATGTAAGACCTTTAAAAACACCCCCTTACCTTTCGTAACCCCCATTTCTCTGAACTTGCACTTGCTTTTTGGAAAATGTCTTTGCATAATTTACTGTAATGTTGGTTGACAGGTTCTAAGTACTTGTCAGAATGTTATAATGCATGACACAATGTGGTTGTTATTGTGTTTGAATGATGATTTAGAATATGAGTTGTGGAGTAATTCCGAAGAAGAAAAAAAGCCATGTCGATTTCCAAGAAACTTTAACTTTTCTCCTTTATGAAGAAGTTCTAAAAGTCTTCTAAACGTTCTTAAACTCATAATTAATGGATTATGTTTATTTGGTTGGACTTATCTCAAAGGTCCCTAAGTTTTTATTGCTATAATAAGGGTCAAACTTACTGTCTTGCTTGTAAACACACTAAGTAGCACTCAAGGGGCGCAGACTCAGGACTTAAGTGGACCGAGAGACACAGTTGACATCACTAAGGGCCCAATTATCTTTTATCTGTGTTAATTAGACCCCTTATTATTATGTGACATATGATATCATACCCGTTGTTGTAATTGGCTTACATTGCATCAGTTACTTTGTACAGTAACATTGTTTTTCTTTAATGTTTACTTTTTAGGTGTTTTCTTTTTATTTTGATTGTTTTCTTTTGATATAACTGGGTAATAAATGGAATTGTTTTATATGTTGTGAATCTCAGCTCTTGAGAGACAATGTTACTAATGACATTGTAAACACCACTGGGCATTTGTCTAGTTCACCAGAAAATAATAATAAAATAAAATGTGTACTTTTCATTTGGTGAAAGGTATTGCCTACTTACATTTTGAACAGTACAGCAAATTCAACAACATTTACAGTTATTTCTAATGTTTTTTGTTTTACATAAAGTGAGAGTAGTGCACCCCCATTTAAATTTGATAATTTATGTTTCCTTACTTTATAACTATTTTCTTTGGTATCTAAGTCATCATGATGTAAAATTATGAATTAAACTCAAGTAATTTACATTTACATTTAGGCATTTAGCAGCCGCTTTTGTCCAAAGTGACTTACATTGTGAGGAAAACAAAGAAGCGATAAATCACAAGATGACAATACGCATAGTTGTACATAGATACAATTTTCCTAGAATACAATACTCCAGTGTTTGAGGGGATACCTGTTGAGAGCGAGAAAAGGTTTTTCTTTTTTTTTTAAATGAGGGTTAGACTTTCAGGAACTCGAGATGTGTCGAAACACTATGGGAACGCCTTCAGCGTAACCACGCTCTGAATCATGTGTGAAATCAGTCCAATAGTGGGGCGATACGTCACAGACGGGGTGACGTCACGACCAGGAAGCTTAAAGGCGCGTGCGCAGGGCAAACCGGTAACTTCTGTCATTCAGCAAAGCGCTCTGTGTGAATTGTTTGTCATAGAGTTAAAAAATACCAAAGGCTAAGCAAAATGCCCTCTTCGACACTATGGCCGGTCGTGCTGCAGGCCTTCTGTCCTTTAAGCTTCCTGGTCATGACGTCACCCTGTCTGTGATGTATCGTCCCACTTTTGGACTGATTTCACACATGATTCAGAGCGTGGTTACGCTGAAAGCGTCTCGTTCCCTCAGGGAACCAGGGTTACATACGTAACCTGAGACGTTTCTGGCTGTCCATGTTGGAGATAGGGTGGTGGAACCAAGCTGGACTGAAAAGTTGTGAGGGGCAGCAGGGTGATCTGAAGGCCAGAAGTTCAGTCTTGGCTAGGTTGAGTTGAAGGTGGTGATTTGCCATCCAGACCGAGATGTCTTACAGACAGGCTGATATGCGTGCCGTTACTGTGGGATCATCAGGGTGGAAGGAGAAAAAGATCTGTGTGTCATCAGCATAAAAGTGATATTGGAAGCCATGTGATTGTATAATAGGACCCAGTGATGTTGTGTAAATGTAGAAGAGCAGTGGGCCAAGGACTGATCCTTGAGGGACCCCAGTGACCATGTGGTGTGGTTTGAATAGCTCATCTCTCCATGACACCTTGAAGGATCTATCGGAGAGGTAGGAACGAAACCACAGGAATGCTGTTCCTTGGATTTCCAGCGAAGACAGAGTGTTGATGAGGATCTAGTGATTAACTGTGTCAAAAGCTGCAGACAGATCTAATAGCATTAGTACTGAGGATTTAGACTGCGCCTTTGCTTTCCTCAGGGCTTCGGTGACGGACAGCAGCGTGGTCTCAGTTGAGTGGTTGCTCTTAAAGCCAGATTGCATGTCGTGAAGTCGTTTGTTCTGCAAGAGGAATTTAAATGTGCAACAAACTCTACTGCTCAGCTGCTGGGATTTGTCATAAGTGCAAGGCTAGGAAGGGAACTGCATATAAAAATTGATGCTGTGCAGGCACTTTGCTATGATCACCAGTTTTCAGTTTTGAGCAGAAATTGCTCATTTTGACCTATTAATTTGATTTAAATGCTCCATACACATTTTGTTTACACCAAATGTTCATACACACTTAACTAATCCTTAACTTTCCATTGTGTAACAGTTTACATTGTTAACAATGTAAAATAGATTTGAAAATAGTTTCTGCTTAATGTATAAATGTAAATTGTACTTATTTTCTTTAGTTCATATGTATGTGCCTGCTTGAAGCATTGAATACTGTGTTACTCGAATGGCCTCAACATATAAATGTATTGGCCTTTTGCAAAAGCCTGTCTTTCTGTCTGTGTGCAGTCAGGTCTAGTGAGAGGGTAAAAGAAGATATTAAGCAATTAGAAAAGAAATTAATAAAAGAAAAAAATCTTTTAAGAAGTTTACATTTTAAAGTTTAAGAAGTGTCTTCCACCCTGCCCACCCTATAATACTGTGAATGACACGTGTGATGTGTGTGTGTTTTGTGTAGGTGCAGAGCATGCAAGATCAGCTCTAGAGGGAGGTGGCTGCCCTTAGTGCAAGTTGCTTCCACTGGAATGCTCTGCTCCCACCTGGCTCTCTTTAATCCTTCTGTCTTCAGATTAGCAATGAGGGACTGGTGCAACCTCTTCTCTCGGGCTCTCTGCCGAATATTATGCTGTCAACAAAAGATTTTTGTCTAGCTGATAACAGCCTCCCCAACATTTTTCTCTCCCGTTTTTTCCTGACCTTCACCCAAAGGTGTCGAAATCTTGGAAAAATCTTTATTCAATTATTCCAATAATTATTATCCTATTGTTGGGATTTACAAGCATAGACAGCGTAATGCCTAAAGTGGAAGAGACACACTAGGGTTATCTCTTCCACCTTGCACTCTAGACTGTGCAAAGTTACATTGAGTTTAGTTGGCAAGGCTTATGCAGCAGCAGGTCAGGCTGATGTGTCCCTGCACACTCAGTTTTCAGGTGTACCAGACTGACCTGCTTAAAAACCTGGACCATGCTAGATCATGACGCGGGTCAGGAACTCCACAGAGCCACAAATCTCACCCTCAGTACTACCAAGCAGACAGTGTGGGCTATATGGCTATTTTAGTGGCAACAGAGAGGTTATTGTGGCAATAGAGAAAGGGATAAAACCTTTCTCTTGGACGCCCTGATTGCTGATTTTAATCTGACGATTATGCTTTCCTCAAGGGCTGTAAAGAGGAACACCTGAAGCCAGCCCCACAAGGAGGGTCTGTGAACATCTTGTATCAGACCATTTGCCCTTATGTTTGCCCTAAGAACCAACATGTTCCTGATGTTACAGAACATGTTCCTGCATGACTAAGAGATTGTTGAAATGTGAGTAGTGAATTTCAGCTGATGATCTAAGTTAAACTGTGACATGAGACATTCCAAGTTGTCATGTGCTTTAATGACTGAACCCAGAGAAACTGTGTATACTAAGAAGAGAAGCAACTAATTCCTAAGAAAACCCCAGTAGTAAGCTGTTGTGACATTGACTCTCCTCTCTATAATACCTTAAAGGATCTGTCTGTAACTGTGTATGGCCAATGTTATTGCCTCCTTATGATTTATTGCTTCTTTGTTTTACTCACCTTGTAAGTCGGTTTGAATAAAAGAATCAGCTAAATGCCTAAATGTAATTTAATATAATGTCTGTGAGATATGAACTTAACAAGCTGAGTGAAGGCCCAGTGATGCCCATGTTGGAGAGTGATGACAGTAGGATCTGGTAGTTTACTGTGTCAAAGGCAGCAGAGAGGCCAAGAAGAATTAAGACAGACAACATGGAGTTGACTTTTGCCTGCCGTAGATTTTTAACAACAGACAGGAGGGCAGTCTCTGTGGAATGTCTCTTTCTGAATCCAGACTGTTGAATGGCAAGTAGGTTGTTCTGTGAGAGGCAGGAAGAGAGTTGGTTACATACAACCTTTCAAGAACCTTTGAAAGGAGCGGAAAGAGTGAAAACAAGTCTATAGTTGCTGACAACTGAGGGGTCGGGTGTTGTTTTTTTGAGCAGTGGAGTTATCTCAGCCTGCTTGAATGAGAAGAAAATGCTTCATCCAATGCTTCCCGCAAATGGACATTTGAATGTTTAGAATGTGTGTCAGTTCAGGCAGTAGTAATAGAGAGATTGCTTGCAGAAAATGTGAGGGGATAGGGTCAAGGGGGCAGGGAGTAGGACAATTATCTGTGAAAAAAGTGGCAAAGTCATTGGTAGTCAGAGATGTAGTGGGGGGAGGTGGAGGAGGACTGAGAAGAGATGAGAAAGTTAAGAATAGTTGGCGGTTGTTAAAGGTGTTGCT
Organism: Ambastaia sidthimunki; assembly: GCA_036877625.1. Classification (NCBI taxonomy): domain Eukaryota; kingdom Metazoa; phylum Chordata; class Actinopteri; order Cypriniformes; family Botiidae; genus Ambastaia; species Ambastaia sidthimunki. The sequence goes on along the minus strand of JAZGTK010006860.1, from coordinate 9,084 downwards.
GATCTTATTTTGAAAGTAGGTAACATTGGCAGTAAACTTACAATCAGAAAAGAAAGAGAGAAGCGACTGATATGTGCTAAGGTCGGCAGGATTCATGAAGGAAGAGTAACAATAAATTGGATGAAGAAATGGTCACATATGCAAAAGAGTAACAAGAAGATTATCTGTGAAGCAGTTAAGGAAGAAGATAAGTTGGTCAAGTTGTTTCCCTCCTTTGTGGGTGGGAGGGGTGTTAGTCTGTCTGTAGGAGGTCGAAAAAGAACAGATAGCCAAGAAGTTAGCTGCTTGAGGTTTGTATAGGTGCATGGTAAAGTCACCACGAACTATCACTGGAGTGTTATCTTCTGAAAAAGATGACAGGACGGGGAGTGTGTGTGAAAGTGAAGGTAATCGAGAGCGCCAATAGAGTTGCAGTGTTTGTCTCAATGGACGCAAAAAGGCATTTTATTGACTTCAGTGGCCTTACTTGTTTTAAAAATAAATTTAGTCTGGATGAACATTCTTCCAAGATTATTATATTCAAATTAAATAATTCTCTTCTTGCAGAAAACATTTAAAGACATAGACTGATGGTTCAATTCTTTTCATTTTCTTTCATTAAGACTTATATATTGCCAGAGGATTTGGGTGGCCTTGGTCTCCAAGATATTAAAAAAGTATAAAATAGGTATAAAGTATAAAGTATGACCTTGATTTTTACCTTAATTCACATTTGTCAACAGTGTGCTCTTAGGTAAATTTGTAAGCTATGTCTTTCAGTCAGATTTCCCAAACATATGACCTTGATGGAAGGTTTTTTTTCTGTTACGTACAATAAGAAATTATATTAAAAAGGATACTACACTGTCTTCTAATTTAGACCCTCAGAAACTGTATGAGATGGATTCAGTTTATTTTATGTTATGCTGTCTGAGTTTGTGGATATTTCCACTTATTTTCTTAAAACAATTTGGGAAAGGGAGCATAATATTCAAGTTTTAGTTAAAGACTGCAATATTGTTAGAAAAAAACAATGTTTTGCAATCAATGCACAAAATATTATCCAGTTAGTGCAGACTAGTAAGATGCATTTATTGGCTTCCATAGGGGAACTGCACAAAAGTGTGTAGGGATCATTGAGTGCAAGGCATACTAAATAAGTACAATAGCTGACGACACTTAGAGGATGGACTTTTCAACAAAAGCAACAGTCCAACAACGTTTGTAGACTCCATTTAATTTATTTGAACTCCAAAAAAAGAAAGAAAGTTAGAAAAAAGAAAGTGACATGAGTTTTTGACATTGAGTTTTTGTCAGATATGGTAACCCATACCCAAAATGTGACCATGCAAGTCATGAACACACACCCGGAGCAGTGGGCAGCTATCACTGCAGTGCCCAGGGAGCAATCGGGGTTTAGGTGTCTTCCTTAAGGGCACTTCAGTTGCTACCTGCCGGCACTGGAATCAAACCAGCAACCTACTGATTACAAGCCTGACTCACTAACCAGTAGGTCACACTTGCCCCATAAAAAAAGATTTTGATTTAGATGAAAAATTATAATAGTATATTTAGAATCATGCTGGAACTACAGCCCAAACTTCAGTAAATGCTGAACATACACAGCAGGTACTTTTAAAACAAAAACAGGTAATAGTAAAACTATTACTAGATTTTTATATAGACAGGTTTGGCTAAACACTGTTGAAAATTAATAAATAAATACATTTTTAATATCCACATAACATTTAAAATTACATTGTATGCATATGACAATCACACATAGACAAGATACATGCATGCCTGTTCTACCATTTCAGATAGTGTATAAATCTAACAAAAGGTTAATGTATTAATAACATACATTTATATATTACAGATTAATTACAAACATTTTCTGTCATATACAGTAAGTTAAAACGATACAGATGATACCAAGGCAAAAAAGTCAAACCCATAGTCAACATTTGTCAACTTTATTAGCAGATAAATATTTTACTATTTGAACTCTGATTTCTCTGGTCCTGATACCATAGATTAGTGGGTTAAAACAATTAGGAAAAAGAAGATATCCCAAAGTGCATAACACACGTACATCTCTAGGTATTGTAGGCACTCGATAGCCAACAAATGCAACCACAACAGAGAGAAAGGCTACGACCAATACAATTAAATGTGTGCTACATGTATAGATAGCTTTTTGACGTGACTCCCCTGATGGAGACCGAAATATGATCACAAAAATAACAAAGTAAGAGCAGATAATGAATACACAGTCACTGGTTGTTAAGCTAAAACCGATTACTCCAGCCATATAACTCTTACTAAGATCACCACAGGCTAAATTAACAACTGATGTATGCTCACAAACACAGTGGTATATTTGATCAGATTTACAAAAGTAGAGAGGCCCCAGCAGCCCAACCATAGAAACAACGTAAAGCAAGTTCCGGAAACAAAGGGACAAACAGAATATTAATGAAGTTTTAAAGTTTACATAATCATGGTACTGCAAGGGAAAAATAATGGCAAAAAATCTGTCCACTGCCATCCCAACCAAAATACTTGACTGGAAACAACCTGCCATATGTAGACAAAACATTTGTACAAGACATTCATTCCTATAAATCATATTTTTGTCAAACAGAAAACTGATTAACATTCTTGGAAGTAGAAATATTGGTTCTATAAACCCAAGAGCTGCAATAAACCCAATCAGAATGTACATTGGAGCATGTAACTTTCTTTCTTTTACAATCACAAAAATTATGATTCCATTTGAACACAATGTGAATATAAACATAACAAAAAAAGGTATGAACAGATATTGCCGATACTCTTTCAGATGCGTGAATCCAATCAAGTAGAATTCATGATAAGAAAAGTTAAATTGTTTGTAATCCATTCCTTGGATCAAAGTTGCAGAGACTTATACAAATTGCTTACTTTCATTAAATGAGTAATTCTTTAGTTATTTTAAATAAACATCAAATGATAAAGAATAAAATACATATAATAAGCTATATACTATATATACTTGTATACTTGCATTTAAACGTTAACGATGTCCTAATGACAATTTAAAACATTTTATGCTCAAGTTTGTTGAAATAAACCAGAGACCAGTTTGGTCTTTTGATTTTGATCAGTTAAGCACAGAAGCAATTCTAAACACAGAATCAAAAAAATCTGTTTGTGTTTTTCATGTCTGCAAAAAGATTAAGCTGTAAAATCTATAACAGCAAGTACAAAATCTCCCCCCTTGCTGATTTAGGATATAGTGGTACCTCTCTTAAATATTCCTCACTCTTCTCCCCTGATACAGTGCTAGGACAATGAGTTATTACTGTTATTTATTAATGAGTTGTTGTCTTTTTTTCCAAAAGGTTATGCCTCGAGGGCAGCTAAAGGCAATGTCCTACTGTAGAATGTGTTCTGTAAGCATAAAATGTTGTGTGCAGTGTACGTTTTATTCATATCTTGTGGTTCATATCTAATCAAAGTTCAAACACTGCAAAAGTATTATACCAAAGTAAAAACTAAATGATTAAATTCCAGTCATGGCTTCTTAACTGACACCTAAAAATATAGTACATTGAATTTGCCTGAATTTGATTGTATTTTTTTTCATTGGTATAATTAACATTTTTTTTTTAAGTTAAAAGAATAGTTCAGTGATTTTTTACTTGATCTCATATCATACCAAACCCATCTGGATAATTGCACTGTATGTTCCATACAATTACACTAATTAGGAATTGAATCTTTCAAGTTGCAAAAGGGCTACAGATGTACTATAATGAAGTAATAAGATAATGTTCTTGAGAATACTTTACCTCTAAGACTGTATAAGGCAGTGACTGGTCTGGGCAAAAGTTTTTATTCATTGATTAAGAGGTAATCTTATCACTCTTTTGATAAATAGATACAAAAGAGACCAGACCAGATTTTTGCCCCCAGCTCCCCATATTTTCCATTTAATGACAATAAATGGTAGTTTCAACCAACAAGCTCCAAAAATCTATACAGCTTTTGAAACTGAATTTTGTATAAGCAGCTTTTATGTTTTGTTCTTTTTGGAGCTTGGCATCCATTTTTCCTGTATGAAAAATAAAGCATGGTGTTGAGGTAAATTCTTTTATCGAAAGCATATTTATACCTTTATAGTATACATATTCTGTGCATGGGGCATTTCTGGGAATGTAACCCATGACCTTGGAAGCTTGTCCAGACCAGATTTTACGCTTTGACCTTTGTGTCATCACTCTGATTGGTTAGGTCTTTTTATACTTATATTCTCTCTAAGATATACAGTAATATTAAAACATAATATAGTCCAAGGACATTTGAGAAAACTAAAATTTAACACCGGAGTAAATGTGATTGATTATGATCATGATGTGGCAAGCTGTGAAGGGCCCTCTGGAGCTACATGTGGGGATTTCCAAAGCTGAATGACAATTAAATGAAACAGAAGTGCTTCTTGTTAAACACTATTTAAGAGACTTTTCAGATAAGCTGTAAAATGTTTGGGACATCATTTAACACAAAACTCCAAACATTTACAATTTGTGTTTTATTTGAGAGACCTTATTAAACATTATAAACATTAGCACATAGTGCATGTAGTTTCTTTTATGACTTTTTGTAGGAGTTTATTTATCGGATTCAGTCAGACAAATTTGGACCAATTATATTCTGTTCATTAACACTTAGTGTCTCAGAAATCGTCAATTAGTCATATGTGACTAATTATAACTAGATGTAACGAGTAGTTGGTGATTTAATTAGCTTTGGGCTGTTTTTGGGACTGCCCTTCTCATTAGACAGTTGATATCCTCAGGGATTTTGGGGTTTCTTTGAGCTCATTTACTGTTTTCCCTGCTATAACAGTCTCTGAGGAATGTTGAATAATAATAATTAAATATCTTGCCCAACTTTGACTACAGAAACTTCAGTTCCTGGATCACAGCCACATGAAACTGTATCAGCAATTTCATAGTTGTCAGTCCAGATCCATCCTAATGTTACAAAATGTTTTGGGTGTTCAGGAATTTTCTTGGATACTTTCAACTGGTAGAAATGGTAAAAATCATTTTTAAATGATCTTATAATCATAATTTTATTCACAAAATGTTTTAGAATGTATTTACTATGCAGTAACAAATCAAATCATTTCCCATGAATTTTACTTTACTACTTTACTATTTTCACCTTCATCAGACCATGAAGTTTTTAAGTTTTTTCATTGGAAAACTTAAACATGCTCTGTAATCAGGTAAACTACAAAAATAAATGTGCAAACTTTATCTTGCTGTACCTTTTACAAAATAGACATGAGTAAGATTAAAAATGTGTTATTAGTTATTAGAGTTATTTGTATTAAAAATAAAATTTATCTTCCTGAGATATTTTGTATTGTTAGTGAGGTAAATGTTGTATTCTCTGTTAAGTACTGCTCCAGTCACTTGAGGGTGCTGTTATAGATCTAAGTTGCATGCTAGCTGTAGTTACTTACATGCTGACTACTGACGTCTGGGAAAAAACATGAGTTATTTTCTCTGTCAAGTGTGTGAAATTTAAAAAAATGTTTAAACAACAATATGCATGTACAAATATTAATTACAAATACTGTGTTTCTGTGTGGCTTTTTCTCAAAGTTTTCTCGAAATCAATGTACTAGACCTTTGTTTCACAAGAATAGGAAACTAAGACATGCAGGAGTTAGTTCCGCTACAGCTTTGAATTGGAATTCCTTGTTTAACATAACACTTCTTCATTTAAACTGTACAGCATTTTTCTGAGGTCTACTTATATAATATACAGACATAGAATATAATTGCTATGTGCTTCTAACTGTTTTGGGCTTTGAGATGTTTGAGGACTTACTCAATACTTTAGGTCTGACATTCTCTAACATAATGGTAAAAAGTTTTACATGATTTTTCTTTATTGTTAACATTTTAACATTAATCAGCATGATACAAGGACATTTTAGCATGGCACTAAAACATTTTAACACGATGCTACTACGTTTTAACATCATGTCAACATGTTTTCTAGTGTTAATTAGTTAACAGGAATTCAGCTTTTATTAACATGATTCTATTACGTTTTAACATTAATTAGCATGGTGTTAACATATTTTAGCATCAATAAGCATGATCAAGTCAAAATGGAGTTTATTGTCATTTCAGCCATATACAAGTACACAGTGAAATGAAACAACGTTTCTCCAGGACCAGGGAGCTGCAGTACAACACAGAACAATACAAAACTAAAATGTCAATACAAAAACTTGAATGTACAAGGTATATACACAAACTGTTTACATAAAGTGCACAAAGTGCAAACAGACAGCACAAGACAGTATACCAGACCAATATACAGTTCTATACAAAAGTGATTGCAGTGATGTATGTAAGTAAAGTAAATAATAAAAATAGTGCAATGGTAGTATACAATATATATTGTAGTATACAATAAGTTATTTTGTGTTTAGGAGCCTGGTGGCATGGGGAAAAAACTGTTGCAAAGTCTGGTTGTGAGGGACTGAATCCTTCGGTACCGTTTACCAGACGGCGGAAGGGAGAAAAGTGTGTGTGAGGGGTGTGTGGGGTCATCTACAATGCTGGTGGCTTTGCGGATGCAGTGTGAGGTGTTAATGTCTGTGACCCAGTGCTTAGTGTGGTGGTGCTGTTCCTGATCCGGACTGACTGAGGTCTCCCAGTCAGGAATTCCAGGATCCAGTTGCAGAGGGAGGTGTTCAGGCCCAGCAGGTTCAGCTTTTCAGTGGCTGAGGAATGATGGTGTTGAATGCTGAACTGAAGTCTATGAACAAACCGAGCGTAGAAGTCGTTCAGCGCATCTGGACGGGAGGCATCGCTGTCACAGGCGGGTGGTGTTGACCTGTAGTTGAGGTTAGCCTGGGTGCCCTGCCACATACGCCGCGTGTCTCTGCTGGTCGTGAAGTGGCTGTGGATCCTCTGAGCATGTGCGCGTTTTGCCTCTGATGGCCCGGGACAGTTTGGCCCTTACTGTTGTTAGGGCTGCTTGGTCGCCTGCCCTGAAGGCGGAGTCTCGTGTTCTCAGTAGCGCACGCACCTCTGTGTGCACCTCATGATGTTTTACAATGACGCTTACACTTTTTACCATGATGCTAGTATGTTTTAGCATTAATTAGCATAATGCTAGCAGGCTTCCATGTATTTGATTTATTGGTTGAGCACATCCCATAGATGCTCAATCTGCTTGAAACTTTGAAAGCCAAGGCAACACCTTGGATTCTTTGTCATGTTTCTTACACCATTACTCAAAGTTTCACCACATCTTTAAAAATCTAACACATTGTTTCCGATTAGTGTACACATGAGCTATGACTCTGGATGCTGCTTAACATCTTGCCGTGCCTCAGAGCATCACATATTTTCCCATTAAAATCTAAAATCGTCATTAATGTACTTTCTGTCTACGCATTTCTTTTATTTTAATTTTTTAATTAATTTTATTTATTTCACCCTTGTGCCATTTTGTTTCATATGCCAACCTGCAAATTATGTATTTAACTTATGCCTGTTAATTGTAAACTAAACTAATAAAAATATATTGCCAGGTATAGACTTGGCTTTTAGATAAACAGCAAAAGCCCTGTTAACGTTTACCATTGGGCTAACCTAACGTGAGCAATGTAAATAGGTATGTAACAAAGTGTTGTCTAGACAACCAATGCAAGAAAACAATAATGTGATATATGGCCTATTTTAATGATAAACTTCCAAAAACCACCTATTATTTAATTAAAATAAAAGTTTTGAGACATTTTGTATTTCTTGAATTAGGAGTGGATTTTGACATTGATCTAGCATGTGTGCCTCCGGTGTGCAATGCCTGTGAATTGTTCAGATGCAATGCGTCTGGCTCTAGAAAAGGCATTAACACAGGGGAGCGAGAGCAACCTTTTTTAATGCAGTGCACAGTTGTTTCTTTGCCACAATGAACTACAATACTTTTGGCTGACCATTTTTTCCCAAACAGAAAGGCTGCGATAGTGATGGGATAGAGCTCAAACAGGGCAGATGAAGCTGAGGATTAAAGCGTATCATGGAGCTGGAGAGGCCTTGAAGATGCAAATCAGTGAGCCTAATAGAATCAGATAAATCTGACTGAGTGGGCAGTGTTGGTGAAAAGTTGGATATCAAACGGGATAGAGGTTGTCCTTTAAGTTGCTTCAGAAACACTATCCATAAGCTCAGCTCATTTTTGCACTCGCAGGATAGTGGAATTGTCTTTCAGCATGTGAACAGAAGACATGAGGGAAAGGAGATGCTAAAAGCTATGTTGAAAGGGCGGCCCTGGGGAAATATGCGCATTGCGAAGTTTAAATAGACAAATATAAAGAGAAGTTTGCGTTTAGAGCAAAATGGGCTAACTAAGAGACTGGATTGACCAGAATGATTCTGTCAATTTTCTCCTTGGCAAGGAAGCCTGGAATTAAAAGAACACTTTTTGAACTGTAAGGATATGCACATCTGAAATGTTGAAAACGTTGGTGACATTATTAAAAAATTGAGCAAATTGAGAAGGTAAAGGATGGCATAATTGTTAGAGAGGATTTAACATATAGCTTTAGACAGTGTGTCAGATATGTTTTGGCAGCCAAACACTCTGCGAAGTAGAATTTATTATGCCATCAGGCACCGAATGCCATAATTTGGGTTGATAGGCATTACTTTAAACGCTGATGTTATATCTACTTTTGCTTTACATGCACAGTGGCCAACACTTTTATTAATTGTCATTGCTTGGTCCATATTGTGGTAATGCAGCGAGTATTCATTGAGAGGAATAAGACTGTTAATACTAAAAATAAGTGACGAGTTGCAAGGGGCTGAGAGATCAGTTATCAGACTTTTTAAGCTTTTCCTCTGCTGGCACACGCTGCTTCTTTAGAGTCAGTAGGATGGCTTCTTGCATCCCTATGTTGATGACTAGGGCCTGCATAACATAACCAAGAAAAATTCATGCCTTCTGCCATTGATGTTGTTGGACTTGAGAATAGCAGTTCATTATTTAGATGGATGCCTTGGAAATGGAAAAAGGTGCAGT